>JBBMOI010000003.1:45012500-45097500 GCA_038088405.1 Porites divaricata
CTTGATGATCTTCTGACCCCAGAATAGAGATTTATCCAGTGGATAGCGCAATCTACCTTTTGACTAACTGGGGCGTAGTGGACAGTTTCAGATCTTAAAATTGTGACGCCTAAGCGGACCTGGCAAATTTGTAATCTATCTAGTCGATTCAAAAGGCAACTCAACCCAGATTCCTGCTCAGTCGACCTTTGCAACGGCGCGAATTCATTTCGCGACTAGTGACAGGGAGCGACGTAATTAGTTCTCGTTGTTAACGACTCCCTTGCAGCAATAAAATCGACTTGTGAATTTCAGCAATTGTGAACGTAACTATACGTAGGTAATTACATGTCAATATAAGTAAAAAAAGGCTTTAAAGGTTGAAAATTGGTAGTAAAAGGCGTCAGAGGTTGTTTTCTCGAGAACTCTTTTGTCCAAACGTAGAAGTGCTTTACTTAGTCGTCTAAAAAACACACCAAATTGCAACAGTTTCCGTATTTTGAAAGCAGGATTTTTCGTGACTTCCGTGGTGCTATATTTAATTATTTTTTGCCGCAACCATCCAATTTTAGTAAGCTGCTACTCACGGTTAGTTTTGTCAGATAACCCTTCACCGCATTTAGATTTAAACTGAGTTCGCGTTTAAGTTGTCGAAGTTCATCCTTTGTTTTAACTCATTTGTCAATAAATTTAAGAACTGGATCATTTCAAGACATTTTTTTCAAATTAAAATTCCACTGCCTATTAATCAAATTATTTTTACTATGACGTTCAAACCCAAGTTGTAAAACAAAAAAAATAGCTCTGTTCATGGTAACAGCGACTCCTGTAAGTCTTGTCCAATTTTCAGACTGCTTCGTTATAGTACATGTACTAAAAAGGTCAAATCAGGGTATATCAAGATGATCAGTATACTGTGATTGCAGAGACATAACAAGCATGTTTTTGACAGCAGCGATTAGATATGGCCATTAGAAACAATAGGTAGTCGCGGTGTGGACCCTTCTTTAGCCTATTGTGTCTCAACTTTAATTGCCTTTCAAATGCAAACATTGACTCTCTATAAAAAAAAACTGTGCTGGTCGGCTTCATTTCATAGTCACGGTTTTGCGGTCGGTCGCTTTTAGCTCAATTTGCACAGCGCGTGGAATTTATTGTCCGCAAAGCTTCTTGCACTTGTCAAAAGTGTAGGTTGAAAATGAAAGATAAAACGTTGATTTCTTATAAGTTGGATCAAGTGCTATAAGACTGACAAGTACATCGATTTCCTTGTTTTGTTCAGCCCTGTATTAATTTGTACAGAATTGTACTCGTTCTCCACCGTTTTCAAATTGGATGGTCAACTTAACGAAGGTGAGCGATTTTAAAAAAAGTCTTCTTCTACATGCATAGTTTTGTTTAAGCTTAGGGTACTTGACAATTGTCATTGATCGTTTATAAGTTTGAAGAAGAACTTTTCACAAGTTGTCAAAATCAAGATAAACACGCGCATTCAAACAGTTTAGTACTTTTGAACTCGTTCTTTAGTGCATGTCATAACTTAACAGTTTTGGGTCACGGGCGACTACATTAAGAAACGGTAGTTCGCCATTTGCGACAAGTTTTTAAGATCTTTAAATCAAAAGACGTTTACGTTGTTGAGAATGAAGTCAAAACTTTTCTGCGTGGCTCAATAATTTATTCACAGATTCTTTGAAGAATTATCTATGACTCAGCTTAACTAGACTATTAAGTGGGCAATTATTCATTACTAAATTTTCATATATCAATTGAAGTCTTAAATTCCTGTCGCAGATGCTTTTTCGGCATGTCTCTCTTTACAAATTTGTTAATTATAGACATATTTTGATAGATAAACTTTTTGTCTTTGAATCCGACTATTCAGCATTTGATAAAACGCGCTTTGGCGTTATTTTTTATCCCATTAGCATTTTTTGCAAGTGATTTTACGGCCTCTTTCTGGCAGGAGAGTGATCCGTGAGTAGCCCAGCGAGATGTCGATCGACAGCTCGTTTAGTATATTGCTCTAGATTAGACTGTTAAAACCCTCTGGGCGTTTCGTGTCACTGAACTCAGCAGAGCGACATAAATACCCAAAGTCGCGAATTACATGGTAGAAACATTTCTCTAGATGTTTTTTATATTAAAGCGTTGTTTTCTTACACCTTTAAAATTAAATTTTGATTGAAGTCTAATTGAAGGCTAACTTTCGGCTATTAAAAGAGTCCAAACAAAGTTATCAAGGGAGTTATTGAATTGGTAATTATACGGCCATTGATATTGGACGTTTTATCAAGAGACGACCCGACTAACAAAGAGCAGTCGATAAACTTTAGCCCATGCAACATGCAGTATATACATAACTGGAACGTTATGTCAAAAATATTTAGTCCCTTCAGTTGATCTGGTGCTGTTTTGCTCTCCATCCACAAGGAAATAAGTTTCAAACAGATTTATTGTACTGAAAGTCAGGACGACAAAACTCCGGTTTGTCGAAGTAAAACAATGCATTATTAAGCTCCTTGACCACGATACACGGTGCAATGTTTGCGCGCAAAAGGCCAGTATACATCTGAAATTGTTGCTTACAACGTTAGTAAGGAGGTGTTACATGATGAACTTTTTTTTTTTCTGGAACTTGCCGCACAGGTTTGTTGCAAGGCTTGAACAAATTACATGAAAAATTTTTATTGACTCGTGTTATTGAAATTTCGTACACATTATTTCTCAGAGCTGTCATGAAAATTATTTTTATTAATGACAGGGCCTTTAGATTTCTACAACATTTCGTGAAAAAAAGTTCAAGACATGCCAAACGATGCAACATTGCTAGCACTACTTCGCGTAACATGTTTGACTACATTCCGAAGTCTTCGTTGTACTGCAAAAGTGTTTTGAATGTTACATAAGCTGCCGCCCTTAGTCCACAGTACAAAAAACACTTTTCTTGTCACCTCTGTATTTCTAAAATTTCCCTCCTCACGACTTAAGCTGAAGGAAACAAATGATGATCATATTTCTCTAATAAACTCAGTCCGTAGTCGTTTATGTCTTAGTTAAGATTTTTCCAGAAGGCAGGTGTGATAAGAATGGGGCACATGGCTCCCCTACTAATTAAATAGTACTGTTACCAGTACAAACGCTACCCAGCACAGCCCAGCACAATCGTGATAAGTAGACCTCCTCCCACGGTCCGTGACCTCCCCACCAGTTGTACTCATACTCAAGTTGTCGATGGTTTATAGGTCTGTCTAAGAGCCATAATGGGACATTATGGCTCTTGGTCTGTCTTATGCTTTTTGGCGATGGGGTAAGGGAACCAGAAACAGTGTCCGATTTGAAGAGGTGGTTGCGCTAAAGGAGTTTACTAATGAAAGGCAGTGTTGTAAAACGAAGGCTTAGGTTCGGTTCAGACGCCGAACTTTTAGGAACGCTCAGCCGTTCGTCCGCCTAGCCCCTCCGGGAATTTGAACTGTGGAACAACTTTGGAATGGCTTTGAGTCAGACGCCGAACGTTTCATGTGCCTAACCTAATGCGTAAATTATAATAACGTATTTTGCAAGCAGTTTGACCAAAATGACCATTTTTCTCCTTTGAATTCAGTTCGGCTGGAGATCGGCGTCTGAATCAATTCAGTCGGTCTAAATTGTTTGGGTCGGCCTCAATTCGAATTAGGTTCGACTCATGAAAAGGTCGGCGTCTGAACCGGGCCTTAGTTAGTGGGTGGTTTTAGACAATCAGTTGATCTCCAGACTTCAGTTGCTAATGAGTGAGTTAATTGCGGAAGTAAACAAATAACAATATTTTGCCTCTGAGCTATAAAATTGTGCACTGTTCAATGTTTACTGTCTGGTCTGGAACGAGGGTTAAGACTCTTAAGGCACGCTTTACCGATTTTGAGAAAAAAAACCCGACTGTTTTGCAGTCTATGTTTTCGTCATTTACCTGAAATTTCTTTGCTTACCTTAAGTTCCATAGCGATTGAGGGCGAGTAATTGGCAAAATTAAACAAAATGAACTGGACTGCAGTGACACAGCCCCTTTAATTTCGCTTGACTGTTTGATCCTAGAGAAATGACTTTGTTTATTCTGATATCCTACTTAATTTTCTTTACAGGTGTTACGATAAACTCAGAATCTGCATCTAATCAGTTTAACAAGAATGAATCATCTCTCAGCCAATCGCTCGCAACCGGAGAAAATCGCTGAAGCTTTTTTCCTTGGAGTCCTTTTAATGGTCGCCTTTCTTTTGAACATTGCAATATGCCAAGCCATGCTATTTCCCTACCGTCTAAAGACGCCTTCAAACGTATTTTTCTTTTCCTTAGCTATAGCAAGTTTATTTCTAACGATATTGCACACCCCTTACACCTTGGCGTCGGTAATTATGGACCGATGGCCATTCAACAACGCGTGGTGTCAGACTTCTGGCATGTTGATAAATCTACTTTCAATGGCATCGAACTTTTCAATAGTAACCATTGCAGTTCATCGCTATTACCTAATTGTTGAGCCTCTTTACGCCACGATAAGCCTACGCCGAGCCAGAAGAATTGTTGCATTTGTGTGGTTCACTTCTTTCGTTACTGCAATTCCACCATTATTTGGCTGGAATTCTTACAGATACGTTACCGGGAAAGCATTTTGCACAGTTGATTGGCAGGATGGTGGACCTAGCCTGGTATATTCATTTTATCTCATGACTGTAAGCTTCTTGGTGCCATTTGGAATTCTTATGTACATTTACCGCGCTATTTATCTCAAGACGAAACGCCAACGTATTATTACAGGCTATAATACCCTCCACGGACTTCACAACGAGCATTTTACGGCAAAGCCGACCGAACGTTCTCGAACCATCTATCAAAAGCTCGTTTCTTGGGTTAGACAAAGGAGAAGAAATTCACAATATAGCGTGTCTTCGCCTTCAACTTCCGAAAGAGGTAATATATCTTCTGCAGCAACGCCTGTCTCTTTTTCCTTCGAGGCATCTAACACTATAGAAAAGGAGAAAGAACTCAAGAGAAAGAAGGAAGCTCTGAAACGCACTCTCACACGGCAAAGTTCTGTTTACCAACAGAAAACAGTTCAAAGCGCGTTTCTTTTACTCACAACTTTTCTTGTCATTTTATCTCCTTATTACATCGTTGGCATATGGTCAGGTCTTTCTCAATCAAGCCCTTCAAGGGTAGTAGACTTTATAGTTACATATATATTCGTTTCCATGACAGCTGTCAATCCAATCTTATACGGCTTCTTTAATCGCCATATAAGGAGAGCAGTATTGAAGTCCACAATAGGCCAGTTAGCTTGTGAAGTTTGCAGATGCTGTAGCGGAGATTCGGGAGATTCGGGGATACGAGGATCTTATCCAGTCAGTGAAAGGGAACGTAGATACAAGGGTCTGGAATCAGATCGCTGACTTTTCGTAATCACGATTGTAGCCCCCGCCCCCATAAAAGCGGCAAACTTTAGCCAAGCAACAATCAATGCAATCACCACATTTTTTCGATGAAACGCCGGCCCTAAGCTATGCCTGATAGCTTGTCGTGCCGACATGACAAGCGCAAAACTGGAACAAGTTGATCACACACATGGATCATTTAGTCCTCATTTCTGAGGTGTCCCAGTCTTTGCTCCCGCTCATTTTCTTCCGCTACGGTCCGGATACCTCTTGGCGCGGCGACAAAGAGTGGCAGAAACCTTTTCGATATGCGACGATCCACTTTTAAGATCGACGCGGCGCAGCTTTGATTTCCAGTGTCGCGTTATTTTTTCGTGCGTACGTGCGTAAAATTTACGTTCGCAAATAAAATAGAGACAATAGAGAGATTAAGATTCACTTTTACGCCAAACCGCAAACGTGAATTTGTACCACGTGACCAAGTTTCCCCCTTATTTTTCGTGTACTGTTTATTGCTTCTACACAAGAATAAGTAGTTTTATGCCAGTTTTATCCTTAAGAATTGTTTTGGACTGTTTTTATCTGCTTATTTTCTATTCTGAGAAATTCTCGACTCACGTTTGCCGTTTGCCGTACGCCGCAAACGTGAATCTTAATCTTTCTAATGCTTGAAAGGTCGCTGGTAAGCGTTTAAGTTGAACCTCGCTCAACTTCTCGTTTAAGCTCAGAACTTTTTATCTTGCCTCTATTTTATTTATGCGATTAATATTTATGTGCGTTAACGTACGTAGCCAAAAACACGTCAATGGAAATAAACCTTTACAGAAATCGCGCCGAAATCCACATTCTTGTGGGCGGTGAACGGAAACCTTATCAGATAGGGTCTCGACGCATGAGCTATTCGGTACAGTGTGAACACAGCCTAAAAAATACGAACCTAAAGCCGTATTAGTGATAGAGCAGTCTTTGACTATCTTTACGTAAGATTCACAGTTGTCAAGAAAAGCGATTATGTATTAATCACATCAGTCCAGCGCCAGTAGTATATTTGACTTAGGTCTAAACGTTTAGACCCAACTCGGTGTCGAACAAATAATCATAAAGTAGTAAACGCCGGGGGCGGTTATTGGATAAAAAACGGTATATGTAAAAAAAAAATGAAAAATTGACTACCATAACACCAGTCCATAACATGGACCCTTTTAGAAACTGAAAAGTGCAGAACTCAAGAAAAGTATACCCTGATGGTTTTGATGCAGACGACGTATTGTTAATAAAAATTTCTAAGAAATCAAGTGGCGTTTTCCTTTAGTCTCTTGTTGTGGGGTAAACCACGAGTAAACGGTTTCATTTAAATAACATTAAAGAAAGATCCAGTTGGTGTGAACGCTGGTTTCGAGGAAACATTCAACAACAGCCCTAAATAAGTACTTGCAGAGGGCAATTTGAAGACATATCCTCGACGCCATTGAATTGACTGAGAGTTTCGTGTTATATACTTCTTTAATATTGATATTCCTACTTCGTGGAAACACTTTGTGGGGTTAATATGGATTGAAAGCTGATTAACAGTTATGACGATGAAATTTTCTAATTCTAGAGTTTGTCCTTCATTACTGCATGTCATTTTGTTTCGCCTACGCGCGTCATAGGGCTTCCTATGGACGATCCACTGGTCCAGTTTCTACACTCCATCTTTCCCTATTGCTGGTTTTCAGTGTCACGGCATTCAAAATAGACTAAAATAAAAATCAAAACCATTCGACAGATAAAGTCCAGAATCTTGGAAATGAAAGGAGGTAAATATACAAAGACCCTTGCCAAGATTTGGGTCGAAGGAATAATTCGTATACGAGATATCCGAAGAAATGTTTTAGCCAAATTTATAGAGCTTTGTATGGAGACGCCATGCTGGAGCTCATCCGGATGAGCTCCAACATGGCGGACGGAAACCAACAGAAACATCTGTTACCGAGTTTTGCTACAAAAGCGTGAATTTATTCTTCGAGAAACTCATAAACATTAAAGTAATACTTTTTCTAATACATTGAATTGTTCAAAATAGATAGCAAAATTTCCTAAAATAAGTCATTTTTTTAACCTACATGACAGCTAGCTTGGCCGTCATGTAAATGCCGCGTCACGCAAAAGCTTAGAAATTCAAGCGTACTCTATCACAAAACCAAGAATCCTTTTGAAGCGAAAATTTGTATGAACATTAGCTTTCAGCTGCTCTAATGCATCGTGAAAGTAAAAACTTGGTAGGATCGATAGTTTTTTAGTTTCCATTTTGGTGACGTCATGTGAAAACCAACAATACTTCAAGCGATAACACACCTCCCGCAGTCAAATGCCATGTATTCATAAGCGTTAACTATCGGACCCGTCTTGATGAATGGAATGATCCAAGTGGGGCTTGCGCAAGTTGAACGCTTTGGCTCCTCATTCTACTACCTCTTCTCCCTGGGGACAGCGATCTTGTTGAACTCGACGGAGGCGCTAGTTGATTTTGTTTAGGCCTGGGTGCGAGGGATGCTCTTTTCCCTCGGGCTCCTTCAGAGTACAGCTTACTTGGGGACTCCCTTGTTGGAGAGCGAACCTTTTCTGGTTTTGGTGGCGGTGGGTTGAGCCGTTCTAAAAATTAACCACGATCAATTATTCATTCAGTCAACTAATCAATCGATTACTGTAACCTGCTTAGCTGACGGGATCCTCGTTTTTTGCTGCTTCGGCGCCGAAACACTCATTTGCGGGGACAAACAATTCGCCAAAGGTCTCACGCGCGCGGACAAGCAATTCCGCCAGCTACGCACTCCAATCGATGGCGATTTTGTATTAACCATTCAGACAACCAATCAGTCAGCCAATCAATCCGATAACACTCAGTGGTCAGTGCATAACTTTTCACAATTAACAAATTATTAACAAATTATTTCATAAAAGAAACGAAATATTCTAAAAATATGTTGTTGTTTTTTCTGAAAACGGAACTTTTTGACGTGTTAAACTGAACACGTTATTCACAAATCAGATTTATACCCCCTTTAAAACATACCGTTGAAATCACGTCATTCGCGGCAGTCTTTCAAGTCCTCTTAAGTTGGCAGTAATCGTTTACATTCATTATAACATAATGTTTTATTAGACTTTTATAAAACACTTCATTTCACCTACTCAAGAACGCCTTATTAGTTTCCATCCCTTCCAGGAGTGGTACAAAGGTCATAGTCTCACCATCAGTTTCTGAGTGATGAAAAGAATAAAGAACTCAGGGGAAAGACATGCACACTTTGAAAGTTTGCAACAGAGGGGTACGACAAGGCTGAGCTATGCAATTCCGGAAAATTCAACCACGGTAAGAAAGTTCATGGCAAACCTTACATTTTGTAGTCATAATGAAACAAGTAATGTGTTTCGATGTCAGTACCCGAGACTAAATTCAAAAAGTTAAAATAAAAGCCTTGGTGTAAGACAGTGTGTTGGATGAATACTCGATAGTTTGTTCCTTGGATGACTATTTTTTCTACCCCCACTGCATGATTCCTCAAAAACCTGCTCGGCTCTTATTTTCCAAAGCTGAATAATATAACTGAGGTAAAACAAGAGTCGATAAAGTGTTTAAAACAGATTCTTACTTTCTTTTTTTACAAGAATGAGAATCTCTCTTTCATTCAAGTATTTGTTTCCGTAATCCAATGGATTGCTTTGAAGATGTTTTAGAGAGCCGCTTTCATCAGAAAGATCGATGATATCTGTAAAGGATGAAGAAGGAGGCAGAGATGATTACCACAACATATTGATAAGAAACAGAAATCTAGGTCATCCACATGAAAAAAGATATAGATAAAAAATACACGTGCCAGAGCTGGTGTGTTTCTAGAAAAAAGTTTTAGCCACGAAATCGAGCCATTACTTCGCGAGTGGATTTTAGAGCAGCTTAATCAATACGTAGGGCCGGAAATTATCCTGAGTAAAAGAAGGTCATGATTGGTCAAGAGCATGCCAATAAATCCACAGCAAAACTTAATCTCTATCATGTATTTGTTTCTTCAAAAGATCATATAGATAAATAGATCAATAAAAAATAAATGTAAAAACTAGTTACCATCGTCTTCGCAGTCACATCGTTCCTTGATGTTGCTAAGAAGCAGGCAATTTCTGCAGTTTGGATTAAAAAGCTCCGTTTTATCATCTAAAAAAAAGAACAGCGGATTCGATACCACGAAACCAGCATGAGGCTATTGTATAAAATCATCAAAACATAAAATGTAATAAATGTGCGTTTTTGCTTTGGTATCGAGCAGTTACATTAATACTGGTCTTTTAAGTGATAAAAATAAAATAACGAAAAGGCTTTTTGCATTTTCTACTTTTACGAGATTTCCGAAGGAAATAAAAAACGATTTTAAATGTTCAATCAAATTGTTTCCATTTTTTCTATATATTATGGTTTGTTAGATTTGACTTCGGGAGTGCATTGTCGCCAACAGATTCAAACACATTAGAAGATGAATGTAAATAAGACAACTTCCGTTTCAATATAATATCTGTTTGCTCTCATTCCAACCTAATTTCCATATCTTAGTCGTCGCCAAGATAAAGGATTTTTATTACATGAAAACTGATTACCCTAAAACATAAGGCCCCAGGACTTGTGTCTGACATTCCGTTTGTATCCGTGACCGGCACGGCAATGCTCTCTACACAGGCATCGCTAAAAGCCTCTTTAAAAATACACAACAAAAGCGTTATTGTTTAATTATGCTCTTTAAGATTTTCCCTTCCCTGGTTCTTTGTTTTTGAGTATCTAAGAAAGTATTCTCTCTTTAGGGAACCGTTACCAGAAAATCCCCCTTTAGCTATAAGCTGGATCATACCCACAAAAGATCGTTTGGTACCACAACCATCAGAGTAGCGCTCTGTTTTTCAAGGCGTTTGGTTAACTTCTCCGTTGTATATATACATTTTTTCTCCTTTAAATAGTCGTATAATTTGTGCAAGAGCTGAGTCCCCTTACCTGCAAATCGCACTGTTATAAACATCCCGTCTGGAAAGTGAAAGGTGTTCTATCACGAAATATTATATCGGAAGGGAAAAGTTTGGGTATTGGCCTAGTTTTTTTTTTTTAGAAAAGATTATAATAAACGCAGCTAAAACAAAAAGACGCGATTCGACCGGTATTTGCCTTGGAAACGCAATTTGTTCATCACCTGCGCTGATATTTGATCGAGCAATTTTTTTGACCGAGAGTAGACTGGGTCTAGGCAAACAAAGATGGCTGCCGGGTCGGAGCCAAAGAAACAAGTCGCATTTCCCAGTGTCTTGGCTTGCTGAGAATTAGCTGAAAAGCGTTGGTCATTACCAGAGTAAAAATTTCACAAGCTTACAGCAGTTTAAGAAATCTTTGGTGGTTTTGTTTGCCATGTGGCAAACTGTAAGCGAGGGAGATCTCGGTGGATTTCGGAGCAATTGCATAGACCGACATGTTTCTGTGTTCTTTGTAGATCTTACCTCAAATGGTCTTGAATGGATGTCACGGAGGGCAAGTTGGAAAGTTCGATTGAAGCTTCTAATGACATTACATCGGAAAAAAATGCAGTTGCAAACTTGAACAATCAAATAGATGAGCTAAAACGTGAGCTTGATGCTGTGAAGAAGAAACTTCAGAAGGCGGAATTCGAGCGAGACAGTGCTCGGAAAAGTGTGGAAAACTTGAAAAGTGAAGTGAAGGAGTTGAGTAAGAAGCTGCACGAGGAAAGGAAAAGAAATGCTGAGGGCACAAGGAAGAACGGTAATGCCGTTCAGTCAAATGATAGTATAGATGGTAAGTTCACATCAGTCGGTAAATGGTAGATTGCATGCTTGCAGTGCGCCTTTTCTCCTAAGATCCGTCTTGTTCTTATCTCATCTAGTGCGATTGTAAACCACGACGTTTTTATTACAATAAGGGATTGAGACGAGGCGAGAAAGACGGACTGCTGACTCTTGTAGTAAACAAAACCTCCGTCAGCCCAGAAACGGAGTAACCGATTGGTCAATTGCACAGCTGTTGACAGATCATTGATCTGTGGTGAGATTGCTAGCAGTAAAAATAGTCACGTCACAACCAACTGCAATCTCAGTAATAAAACTTTTAAGGATATCTTACAGAAGGAAACTGCTGTAAATTTCGTCAAGGGAAATTAATTCAAGGCAATCTTACCGGATGTAAAGAAAGTGTAATTTTTTCACTTGTTTATGTTCTATTTATAAATCGCTTCAAGTTACTCAGGTTGAATTGATGAATTAAATTACCTTGACAGCTTCGTTGTCCCCAAACAGAACAAAAGAGTCAGCAGTCTCTTATTTTTTCTTCTCACTGGCTTACGCCCTTGTTTCTCACCGCTCCCGGCTTAATTCGCCACTCGCGTGCTTAGGTTTCGCGTGCAGTAACTTTGCAAAGAAAAATAAGAGACTGCCTCAGTCCAGTAAATGGGGACATTCCATTTTTTGTCCACACCCCCACACCCTCTGCTAAGGATGCCACCGGCTTATGAATAGGAGGTTCCGAGTTTTTCTTCAAAGAAGCCAAAAAAAGGTTGGATCCTTTGGACTTTTCTGTCAAAGGGCACTGACAAAAAATTGAGGGTATGAATTCCAGTCATCTTTTTTTTTTTCGGGGGGAGGGGGACCGCTAAAAATCATTTACAACAAATCCAATACCCTGATCCTGTATTACTGTTTTTTAAATGCATAGATGGAGAATGTTCCACTAGGCCGAGTCAGAACAGAGAAGCTCAAGAAACTGCGGCAACTGAAACCAAGGTAAGTCGTGTCAAATTCTTGCTTTGTTCTATACAAATAAATGTCAATTTGTGGAGGAGAGTTTTGCTACTAATTAAGTTAGTGTGATGTGTTTTAATGTTTTTTCCAGGATCTCAGAGCCACATTACAAGAGGCAGCTACTGCTGCTATGAGCCAGAGTGGTTTTGTATATGATGATCGCACAGGACTCTATTATGACTGGAATACTGGTTATTACTATGATCCTGTAAGTACTTATGTTAGCATCGTTTAGTCTGCCATCTATGACACAAGCACCAAAGGGACAGATGAGGTAGGATTGATCCAGGAATTGGCCAATGAAGGCCCAGTGGGCCCCTTCTGAAATAATATAGGGCACCATTTTACTAGGGAAGGGGGACTGATGATTCTGTATTTTAATATTTTTAAAATGTGTATTCTTTTCCATTTCACAGTGTTCCAACTGTCTAATAGTAACTTTTATTATTAGGATTATCTCATGATATCTCTAAAGTTTTGATAGTTGGCTCTTGAGAGACTAAAAGGGCTCATGTCCTTGTGTATGGTGGCACTATGACTGTGTTTGGGTGTGGTCATGTTTTGACATGAGCTCATTCTGTTTTTAGACTAGTCGCCTGTACTATGAGAACACTACAGGTATCTACTACTATTATGATGAACAGTGTAGCACTTACAAATTTCACTCAAGAGTTGATATATCAAGCAACAAGCAAAAAACAGCTCACAAAGACAGTACAGAAGAAAAGGAAAGTGGTGAAGAAAGCAGTGAAGATGAAGCTGAAAGTGATAATGAAGTAGAGGGTATAGGACTGTTTTTAACTTGTTTTACCATGCTTAAATCAATAATCAATCTTTCAGCCTACAGGCAGAGTGGAAAGGCCCTTCTCCCAGCAACCCTGTCAGCAATCAATGCCCAGCTTTGAGACACCTGAAGACTGAACTTTTGACTGTCAATCAAGTCTTTTCCAATGTACCAAATATTCAAATACACTGTAGCCCCCAAGTCCTCAGAATAGTGATATAGGACCCCTCACCCCTGGCATTATTAATTTACAATGTACTTAAGGTTTTGCACAGGTCTTTTCCTTTGGAAAACTACTTTTTTAAGATGCACTCCTTATATGATCTCCTGTGATTTTGCTTAAATGTGTGTGGTGAATAATATTTCCAGGTTCCTTTTTTCTGTCATCTCTACCCAACTAATAAAGTCACACAAATCTTGAACATTTACTTTTTTATGTTATACATTTTAGTTACAGAAGTGCAGTTTCCTTGCATCAGGGCAATAGTAACCAAGTCATCAAAGTTGAAAGTAGGAAGCCTTTTTATCGTTACATACATTGGTGGTACAATTGGAAGGTATATGGTCTAGTAACATCAATAATTATTATTTACATATTTGTACCTTTCAGTCTATATTAATCTCAGTGAACTATTAGTAACTGATTTCCTTTCTCCTTGGTTATAAGCTTGAATGCAGTGCTAGCCCATAGGGAATCAGCCACAAGATTGTACTTCACGATTTTAATTAGGTCTTTTGTTTGCAGGGAGAAAAATGTTTCACATGTCATAAGAACACCTGATGTTGAAGTTAGCAAGGTATTTGATAATACGCAGTTGAAATTATTTTAAATCCTGCAACTGTTGAAAGATCCGCTGATTTTTCTCATCTTCTCTTTTCCCCTTTTCAGATGCAGTGTAATATTGAGTTTGATAAAGAAAGACGTCAGTTTTTTATCAGTGATGTTGGAAGTAGAAATGGGACATTTCTGAATGGTTGTCGGCTCTCTGAGGTAAACTATACATATCTTTATTTGCAAGTGCATGGTATCACGCAGGAAACTGCATTCTTGAGCCTATCTAAAACTTAGAAAAGACAACAGGAAGTAAAATGAAGGGTGTTTATTTCCACGGGATTTCATCACAGTGACAATGTGGCCATGATGTCTCTTAAGCTATGCACCGTTGTCAGAATCCTTTGTGGCCTGCCACCACTATCACCCCCTAGGGAGAAGGGCAGTTTTTCTGTTATCTGGAAAGAATAAGAAGTTTTTTCCTTGCTTCTCGCTTTTTATTATATAAGGGTGTTTAAGACTTTTATACAGGGTTTGCACGTGACTAGGCCTCGAGAGCCCTTGAAAATTGCAGCCAGCGCTGGAAAGTCCTTGCATTTTGGTGCTAACAAAATATACGAAAAGTAGCAGACACAGAAAGACCTTCAGGATAGAATTGCTCATGTTATGGAAGAACATCATCTGACAGCAAGGTCTTTTCTCTTTTAATATGCCTTGCCGCTACCAAACGTTTCTCGGTAAGTTTCTCGATGTACCCCAGGCCTATAGAGTTGATTTGCTTGATAATTTGGGCAAAAGAGTACAGAAGGTGCACAGTCTTCCGGTTTACTTGTGTCTCTCAAAAACGCTTTTTGCTTAAGCTTCCTTATAATTTGTTCGAAGACCTGAGGCAGTTGTAATGTCTTATTTTTTACAGAGCAAACAAGAAAGTAAACCCCAGGTCATAACTCATGGAGATGAACTTACCCTTGGAAGCACAACACTTCTCCTGCACATTCACCCAGGGTCACAAACTTGTGATTCCTGTGAGCCCGGCCAAGTACAGGCCCAGGCCCAGCAAGGAACCTTAATTGCTCAAGATGATGAAGGTAAGAAAGTTAAGTACCCCCCCCCCCCCCCCCCTCATAAACAAGCTATCTCGACCTGTGGTGATAGAAGCTAGGGGGAAAATCATTTTCTTTTGGCTTCCTGGGCACCTTTAAAGACTGCAAAGACGATATTTTTTGTACCTAATATATTTTAGGTTAAACCGAAAGATGAGAGACTTTGTTTAGGACTGTAGAAATAAATAAATAAATAAAGCGTCTTTATTTCTCAAAAGATAAAATTACATATCTTATGTTACATTTAAATATAACAATGTTAATGGGCTAAAGTATGACTCTAAGTAAGATTAGTATATACATAGTTCTAAAGAAATACAAAATCAAATACTGAAAGTGCACTATTTACAAAGCTACATTATACTTAAAGACAATTCTATTAAAGAATGTATTCTTAAAGTTGATTGTCCTTTTCGTACGTTTTCGATCTTCTGAGGCTTAAACCTTTTTTCTAGTGGACTGCGTGGATGATTCTAAAAACCACAGAAGACGTTTTTTTATATTCTTTCCTATTCTAGCGTCAAATAGAAATGTTCATGCCTTTTTCTGCTGGGTGCTTTTAAAAGACTGCAAAAGTGGATCGTCCTTTTTGTATGTCTTCTTCTTGTGATAAAAGTCAAACACTTCGTCCTTTTTAATAGCGACCATTTCTCCGTAGTCGATATTGCCATCGTTGTCTGTATCAAGTATCCGCACCAATTTCTTCAATTGCTTTCTTGTCATGGGGATGCCTGTTTTCTTGACACCGTTCATGAATTCCGCCCGGGTGATCTTTTTACTATTGTCTTTATCCAGTTGACGAAAGAAATCTACAACACGCAAGCCTCTGAGCTCTATGTACTCCAACAGTAAGTTGAGAACATCCTGCGAGAGAACAAAAGAAAAAAAATCTGTTTTGTTACAGTTTGGTACTCTAATTGTTGCAGAAATTTCCAAAGGTTGTATGATAGTAATTTCCATTCATTTCGCCCTTCTTCTTTTAGTCTGTATTCAGAAGTCTCCCAACATTTTTTTCGAAGTTTCGAATCTAGAGTACAACATAAGACAACAAAGGTCACCATTCACCTCTGTGTGTTTTCAGCAAGAGTTAAACGCTAGGTTTATCATAGGCACAATTGAAGCTTTTTTTCTCACGAGGCAGCCATTTAGTTAAGTACCAAGTGAAATTTTAGTACTCGCAGCTGAATTTTTGAGTGTTATATTTGAACCATTTCGTTCTTTAGGTATACTTTTGGGAGCGAGTAACGATAATCATGTTTCACATTTTCCGGGAACTTCTCTTTTAGACGCAGTACTTCACATGAACTTATTTCATTGAATTCGGTTCGGCTCTTCTGAAATACGGCGTCTGAACCGGACTCAAACCCTATACCTAGGAGATCTTGGCAGTGCTCACTTTTAAGTGTCTGTATGCAAAGCTACTCTGTAAGTAATTTCTGCAACTGAAGCTCAAATAAAACCTTCCTTACCACTTTCTTTTTCATTCTTTTGACTCTGTCTTTTCCCTGCATGGCTGTTCCACACTGCACGCTTAGGTTCGTTCGTTCATCAAGCACGTCTTCTAGTAACTCTTCAAACTCAGCATTCACGGGAATTCCGTCAAAGTATAACTCCTCGATGACGCTTTCCTTGTTCTTGGCAACAGCGCTTAAAATCTCATACGCTCCTTCGCTCTGGAATGGGTTCTGGCCGACTCGAAAGACTTGAAGAGTCGAATTTTGCTCGAGTCCTTTTGCAAGCCATTTCGCTCCGACGACCGAAATCCGATTACTTGAAATGTCTAACTCTGTTAGAGTGTTGTTCGCAGCGAGCGCCTCACCTACTGCTTTGGCACCATCGTCAGCGAAACCATTCCAGGACAAGTCCAGGAATTTTAACGCGCAGTTGTTTTTCAGTCCGTACGCAACTGCCACAGCTCCTTTTCTTCTTAAATGATTCCAGCTTAAATCCAGATATTCTAATCCCACGTTTCCATCTATTGCTGGACCCAGCAGTTGACCTCCTATTTCGCAGAAGTTGTTGTGGCTGAGGTTCAGAGATTTAAGCGTGTAGTTCTGTTTCATAGCTTCAACAATCGGTTCCGCATCCTTCTCCTCGAAACCATTGCTCGAGAGGTTGAGCTCTAAAAGTTCGTTATTTTCTCTCAACATCTCCGACATGGCATATGCTCCTTGAGTGCGAAGCTCATTTTGCGAAACGTCTAGCTCTGTAATGAAGGGATTTTCTGTTAACATCTTGGCAATGTAAATAGCACCGTCGACTCCGATGCTGTTATCGGCGATGTTCAGAGTTAAAACGCAGTTATTCTGCATCAAAGCCACCGCCACAGCCTCGGCTCCCATCGGACCAAGGTTATAATGCTTCAAGTTCATTTCTGCCTTGTCCAGCTGCCGAAGGAATGGAGTGCATGGTATCAAGCCAAGATTTTTACAAGCTGCAGTATAATTCCTCTTGTCTCGTCTGCCTTCAAGGATGTCCTCCTGGAAGTCACTCTCCAAATCCGTGTCGTACTCCTCTTCACTGCTCTCTGCTTGTTTTTCTAGGTTTAGTTCGTCCGTCAGCGGTTGTGCGTCGTCCTCAAGCGAAGAGTAGGGAACTTGTCTTATGCAGTCGACTTGGACTGGGTATTTTGTCGACATTGTAGCAATCTGAGAAAATATATGCAATCTGTGTCATTTCTTACCCTTTTCCCAGAGGTCTTTTACTCCTCGCAGGTAGTTACTCAGTGTATGACAGCCTGTAATGTACCGAAATGTATTGTACCACGGACTTCACATAGACGTCTTTTTCTACAGTCACCCCTGGTCCCCCCCCCCCCCCCCCAATCAACCTCGTCCCCAGGTTTTTCTCCTGGTTGAGGTCCCCATAGGCTCTTGCTTCGACGGCGGCTCAATAAGATCAGGGCCTTTAGTAACATAATTACTCAAATGAGCTACATTCATAAATTATAGACAGGAAGAAAATGTACGAGAATGGATTTTTAACTTCTTTCCCTACATAGTCTCCAGTTTAGCGCCGTATTTGAACTCAAGGGGGATTAGAGTTTCGGCGCCTGTTGAAATAAGGTGTTTAGTGAAGAATCGAGCGTTCTGGGAAACGATTACTCAAGTAAGTACCGCAAGGTGCGGGCGCTAAAAACCTGTTTCATTACAAATTTAGAGTTTAGTACACGAATCCAGTTTGATTTTCTAAGTTGTGAAGGGATTCATTAATACTTAAATGTTTGAAAAGGACTTTGTAAGAACGTGCTTTAAGGTGGAAAGTTAAATTAAATATTTTCATCGTGTACGAGTCCGAGTAATTGTGCTTGCTTGACAAACTCAAGTAGGTGCATAATAAACATATTTCAATAATTCTCGTAGTTTTACCTGTTGGAGTATTGTACGCGGCTCATGCAATGAAAATGAAGATTTTGTACAATTCAAATCCGCGATGTGTTGATGCAACAGTAGTTAGTTTCACATACGGCGGGCGAACCAGGCAAATGCTTTTTTTTCCTCAGAATTATTGTTATACATAGCAAAAATCTATTAGCGATTCTCTTATTTTAAATGCAAGGATTGAGGATATTCTAAGTGGCCGTGGTATTTAAACACTACGTCGCTATGGAGACGTTTGAATGTTGCTTTGATTACCGGACAGTGGGCGAGCCAAGACAAAGGCATTGCCAATGGTTTTCCGAAATTATACAGAAGCCTTTTTTCTGGAAATGACAAGAAGTTGTGAATAATTTAGAATTTCTGTAAACATCGAGCAGGTGGTAATTCAAAACTAGTTTTTTAATAGAACGGGATTGAGAAACCTTAAGCTAAAGAAAAAAAAAACATACAGTTTGAAACATATTGAAATGGTTTAGCAATAAATATATAACTGTTGTTTTTGTATTAGAGAAAGCGCTGGCAAAGAGAGGTAGTTGTCGAGCTTTGTCCGCGAGAAACTAATCTCAATTAACTCAGCGAGACCGATGGCACTTTAGTTCTGACATCATAGCCTTATTTATTTTTTGGTCGAAACCCAGTATTGAAAAGAGTTTTATAGCTTACGGGGTAGCATACAAATCAATTTTTCTTATCTTCTTGGTTAATTATGTCAGTTTGGCTGCTAGCAGTCCTACAGTAGTGAATTTCACCTGTTAAGCCATGAATAGTTTATGCAGGTTGTAGAATACAAAGCTGACTGAGATAATGAAATTCTCTGTTTGCTGCAAAGTAGTTCTTAGCTTTATAAAGAAGATCTGAAAGCTTTGTGTAATTATGTGGCAGGCTGTCTTTCTTTGCCGCGAAGAGCTTGTAGTGTGTCATTGAATGGCCGTGAACTGAAATACTGGAAATAAAGCTAAACGATACTTGAAACTGTTTTGAGTTAATAATAGTTTCTTTTCTGTTTATGTGAAAACAGAGCAAGAAATATCCATCTTTAGAATGGTTTTGGTGTCTTTTCATTCCCAATATTAGTGCTCGTTTCTAGGATCGATGTCGCCTGAAAAGAAAAAAATCACTGACGCAGAAGTTGTGACGGATGGCAGCGTACGTGTTTGACCGCGGACGGGGCTACAATTTTGCTCATAACTGATAAAACGCCTGCGAATGTTTTGGATACGGACACTTAGGATTTTACACAAGAAAAACGCGCCTACATTTGAGAAAATCAAACGAAATGGAAGAATTCAAAGCGCGAATTCACTTTTTAGTGACTTTTCTGCTAATCCTCGCCGTCGTGGCTGGGTAAGCAGGTGGGGAAAGAAAGAAGGGAGCCATAAACGTTCACATGTGCTGAAACGCCCCCGCCCCCCCCCCCCCCCGAAAAAAAAATATATAGTGTCTCAATTAATTATAACTAGGGGGTAGGCCCACCAATATTGTATGCCTTGTTGCTTGCTTACCCCTCCCCTCTCCCCAATCTCCATAATCTATTTTGATCAGTGTACAATTTAATTGACAGTGTGCATAACAAAGGTTGTGGAGGGACGTAAACCAGTCAACTCGTTAACAATACAAGAGCAACGAAAGTCTGTACTTAAAAGAATAAAAAAGGCGTATGCTTTAGAGGTAAGTGGCGTTAGTACCACTGTTTATGTTCGGAAAATGAGGTGTAATTATGGCATATATAATTGTCACTTATGTACTTTTTATATCAAACATTGTAACTTAACCTATTAGACACAGCGTTTTGAGAATCACTTCGCTTGATAGACAACATCAGCACTTTCATCAGTTCAGAGAAACTTCAATCCCAGGAACTGGTTTTAAAATTTGTCGTTGGAGATTTCTTAGTGTTAGTTAGTGTTAGTCAATCCCAACATAGAGCCAAGTTGCTTATAATGGTATATTTCACCATCTTGATCTCGTTTCAAAAACTTCCAACAACAGCTAATAACACC
This sequence comes from Porites divaricata, assembly GCA_038088405.1. Classification (NCBI taxonomy): domain Eukaryota; kingdom Metazoa; phylum Cnidaria; class Anthozoa; order Scleractinia; family Poritidae; genus Porites; species Porites divaricata. The sequence goes on from JBBMOI010000003.1 coordinate 45,032,746, forward strand.
ACATCAACTAAATCCAAAACTAAAAAAAATATTAATAAAGTTCAAAATCGTTAAATGACGCTTTTATTCATTGTTTCAGGAATCCTCATACACCGAACCAGCCGTCGATGTCACTGGAAAATACAAAGATCGTGCAGAAGTCAGGTAGGGCAGCGGAGTCAGTCACTCGTATCTCCTGCCCCCGCCAGAGGCTTTCCAATGCTGAGCGTGGTTCTGGAGACGAGCGCGGAGCGAGATCGGGAACCAGTTTTCATAGATTTAAGTGATCGCAAGCGACTGGGAACTGAGAACGGGGGAGATTTTTCTCTTCGTGTTAATTAATTTGGCTAGTAGCAATTGAGGGGGAAGTAAAAGCGGTTGATAATTTTTCTGGTCGCCCGTTCCCTGGAAGAAAGGAGTAGCTCCCGTAATGGAAAAGTAAGGAATGGCGAAGCGCAAAAAAAGATGTATTGTGAGCCTGGACGCACGAACTTGGGACAAAAAAGTGGGCTGCTTTTTCTCTCCAGGACTCTTGCTTCTCCTCGCGTCATTCCCGCTGTCTTTTAGATTTAATGTCACGTCAATAACAAGCTGAGTTATGTTTTTCCTTCTTGGTTTAGACGTACAAAGGTCGGAAGTGATGTTCCGGTGGTGATTGCTGATGATGCCCCTGCATCCGTTCACAGGTGGACCAACTTGTTTGTTCTTGTTGTCTTCTTTTCTTTCTTTCTTTTTGTTCATTTTTTTTTTCATCAAGCAGCATGTACTCTCCGATTGCTTGGATCCTCGTGGTTTGAGGAGATACGATGGGAAAGACGCGATATTATTTTGTAGTTGCGTTGTATTTGTTCCTTTTTCTTCAACCAGAATTAGTCACTTTTCTGTCCGTTTGTCTTGGACTATGTCCTTCCCTTTGAATCTGACACACAGTTACGAAAGTGATACTAGAAAAACCACAGCAAGCATTACAGTGATATGTTTCAGGTTAAATATATTTTGTCTTCAGCTTTCCTTGTCCTTTTGTTAACTTTGCGTGGCTGGGTCCTCCCAGTATAAAAATCGCTTTTTTCGTTTCCATGAGAAATGTTGTAATTATTGATATTTTCCCTCTTATTTCAGACCTATTAGTACAGATAATGTTGGGCGCCAAATGTTGGAAAAAATGGGCTGGAGCGAAGGAGAGGGACTGGGACGAGAGGGAGCTGGGCGCCGAGAACCGGTAAGCATTGAGCTATCTGCTGAATATCCATTTATTAAATTCGCGAATATCAACTAGGTATTGCTGGGATTGTTTTTTCGATCTATATCAACCTCAACACAAATAACATGCGTTCCTGGCTTTATATTACGTCAGTATGGTGCTCTTCACCCCCCCCCCCCCCCTCCCCCCCTTACCCTCACCTTCTTTGGCGAACGCGATCTACAGATCAAAAGATAATAAACAGAAACAGAAGCTGTAACAACACATTTCCTGTGGAGGATTCAAATAATCATGATTCCTATTGCACAATATGGCGATTAAACCAGGATTTCCCCGACGCGATGATTAGGGTTTTTGGCTGCCTGGCCAACCCTGTTAATTTCTTGCTTTCCAAAGTAACAACTTCCTGTTTAAGCTACAGTAAAACGTGCAACAGAAACGTGTAACGTGTTTTGCAACATTACTGTGAGTGAGTTGAAATGCTATGTTGCACTTTTAGCCACCAACGTTCAATCCTATCTTGCAACAATTCAGGTTGTTGCAAGTTGCAAGTAGAACAACTTTCGCAACCTGCAACAACCTGGCTTGTTGCAACACGTTTGATTCGTAGGGGGTAAAGCGCGCAACATCGCTTTCAACTCGTTTTGCAGGAATGTTGCAAAACAAATTGCACGTTTTTGTTGTCCGTTTTACCGTACTTTTAGTTGAGTTCCACTGACTACATTGCTTGATAATGGTCCCACTTTTCCTCCCTGTAGGTCATCGTTGAGGTGCGCGACAGCTTACGGGGACTGGGCGCAGGAGTAAAACGAAGCCTTGATGATGCTGACGGGAAAAGTTACGCGCGAGCTAAGACGCGTGAGAGATTTACGCAAGCTGCTCAAGTAACAAACGATACTACAAAAAGATTTGTCCCAGCCAAAACAGCGCATGCTGAAGAGAAAACTTCGCACAATAAAGCCAGTGATGATGTTATTTCACTTGGAGAGGAAGCTGAATCTAATAACGATTCGACGCAATCAAACATTGCTGACAAGGAGGAAATATTGGATATGTTCTCTGATTGAGAGTCTTTTTTGAAATCCCTGATGATAGGTCCAATAACTGATTCCCGCGGCGGTGAACAAAAAGATTCAAACTGTAATGACTTTTAGGCAAGAGAGATTAGATTATTCTCCTTGCCTTTAGATCACGTTGCTCAAAAAGCATTCTGTGGAAAACAACTAAATGTTTACGGGAATTAGCGTTCCATCGAGAAGACTTGAAGTGCGATTTTTGTTTGCAATCGCTTTCACCCCACTACCCCACCCCCCCCGGCAAAAAATGATATCAGTAATAAATAAATTGAGTTAAATCCTATTAACCGTGTTAACTATCTGATGAAAAATGCTTTTGTGGGTGTCTTTTTCTTCGCAAAAAAAGGGTGAAATCTCGTCCTCGAATCTGAAGATCTTCAGTGTATACTGAGGATGCAGAGCGTTGTAGGAAGGGAGCAAAATGCGCGCCCCACCCCGACACGCGCTTGGTCAGCAGATGGAGACATCTGAGTACTCAGTGGTTTTGCGGCAACAGCAGTTCGTTAGCTTTGGGATCTTTCGTGTTTCTTTCCCTTAAGAATTCGGAAGGGATATGATACTACTTATTAATGGGAGTCTATCAACAGACGTTTTATTCTCTCCTAGAAACAAAGGCATACGCTAAAACAAACAGTGAACCGCAATTCCGTCAAAAAAGGTACATATTAAGCCTAAATTGCATCACGATAAAACGACGTTGAGATAACAAAAATTATCTTCACATTAATTCTTACTTTTCCGCGGTGTGAGAACTAGAATAATTCTTAATCAAAGAAATCTAAGATTACGGAGTGCGTTCGACCGATCTTGATACCAGGTTGTCTCTCATTTGGCAAGTTCGAGGTGATGTCAGTGGCTCCTGCAAAATCTTTGGGGATCCCAGATAAGGAAAAGTCCATCTCTTTCAAAACGTTCCGTTTTTTCGCAATCGAAGTGCCCGCGAAACCTGAGTATCAGGCCCTGGTATGATGAAATTAATCAGGTTCTTTTTCTGCATTTATTAAGCTATTTGCATACCATGCATCCTTTATTCTAGACCCTTAAAATAAACAAGTAGTAAGGTATCTCCTTTCTTATCCTAGTCTAACTAAATGCAGGTATGACGTTGTACAAGATTGAACCATAGCAAAGTTTCAAATCTGCTGAAACTGTCGCAAACGGTTCACTCCTGGGCCAAGTTGTACAAAATTATGATTACCGTATTAACTGGAAAAAAGTTTTTGCCTCAGATGAAGCCCTAATTCAAAGTCATTGCTTCTTTATAGGGTGGTTGCGTCACTTGCATACATTTGTATTCAAGGGCGGCACTTGCTCAATACGGTTTCAGTTCTTTCATATAAAAATCTCATGTTGGGTTTGCTCCAATCATCTTTGGAACAATACAGCCTTGGCCAATAACCCAATTCATAATTCTAATTAACAGAGTATGAAAAAGAAAATGGTTTGAAAACTGGAGATGTGCAATAAAATCACTTTGGTTGGTGTCATTGACACAGTACTTGCTCCAAAACAACCAACTGTAGCAGTGGTTTTACAGTTCATACATGTATGTTGTCTTGACCATGATTTATCCCCATCTCAAAAGGTCTGTACAATTCAATCCAGTTGTAATCATCCCATCAGCAGGAGCAACAGTATTGTCAGAGAGTTTAACAGTATAAGAGGAACTGAAACAGGAAAGATAGAGAAACGAAACATTCAAATAACAACTAAGGGGGTGTTTACATGACACCGGGGCGACTTTCGCGCCGCGACGAGTTCACTCCAGTTCCCTCTCATGGCTCTACATTTGTTTACATGATACCACCACAAAAAGTCATGCCGGCGCGAGTCGCCCCGGCGTGAGTTCACTCCGGTTGTCGCGCCGGGGCGAGAATTTCACTCCAGTACGAAATCTCGCAACGGTGTCATGTAAACACGAAACGACCACCCGTTTCGGTGTGAAATCGGTCTGCCGGTAGACTGGAACGGGTAGCGCATGCGTAATGTTCGCGATTTTGAATCATACGTGCATTTTATCAACATGAAGTGTACCTTCAAATAACGAGATGTGAAATAACCCAGTCATCATGTAAACGCGATACGAAATCAAAAAGTCATGTCGGTATGAAACTCGCGCCGGTGCGAGTTTTCTCATGTAAACACCCCCTAACAAACCACAGTTAACATGGCCACAAGTCACATTCATATTTAAAATAATAAAAATGATAACAATAATAATAAAGTAGAAAATACAGTCGAACCTATCATAAGCAACCACCCAAAATGTAAAGACTTAGTGGTAGCTTATGAGAGTCCCATTGCAGGAGGTCTTTTACAAGAAGAGGTGCAGACACATCTACTGTTTGAAGAGAATGTATTGCACGCAATTTCTAGGTTTTTGAAAATATATATTAAGATGTATACCAGTTGATATGCTCAAGAGTGCTCAATAGAAGGACTAGAGCATTATAATCTAGGCGATCTGATATCAACATAAGATCTGACTAGGCATTATATTACTAGTTAGTTTCGTACCACATGGCATGTGCGACGCTCCTCAGGTAAAATGCCAAGTCAGAGCTTACATTGACATCAGATCACCGAGATTATATTATTAAGATATAGGTAAACCCATGTTGTTTCCAAAGTTCTTCTCATACTCTGAGTAGCGTAGTGCATACAGCGAAAACAGAGATCAGACCACCATTGCATCAGGTGGGCACTTACATGTAGAAGAGGTTAAAAGCAGTGGAAAATAAACCTGCATTTTTAAAAGTGGTCATGGTCACGTATACGAAGTGGTCATTTAGAGGTTCCAACTATAGGGCCGCTTTGATGAGGAAAATATTTATGATGGAATCCATCAGGAAATTGAGAAATTTCAACTTTCAGTTTACAAAGACCTTGTCCCAGAATAATTTAAATTTACTTAATTTTTTTACATTTTTCAAGGGCTATAGATATAATTATTTTATTATCTGTCACCAAAGACCATTTCTCCTGGGAGGCCAAGAAAATAAATGTCAAATGTCACAAGAAGTGTGAAAACACAGGTAAAGTTCTGAAAATTTCATGTGTAAAATGCCATTTTGTGAAATTTGACATTCGTTTTCTCGGGCTCCCATGAGAAATTTGCTTTGGTGTTATTACAGATAACTAATTAAAATTCTGGTACAAGGTTTTTGTCTACTGAAAATTAAAATTACTCAATCTCCTGATGGATCCCGTCTTTAAAAAGTTTTGGATCACTGATTGGTTGTACAGTGTACGTGGTGGTGGCTTAGGAGAGATTGTTGCACATTGAAGTTGGACTCTACAGAGGAGCCTCGATTTAATGAACTTCTATATAATGAAGTCCTTGGTATAATGAATGATTATCTTTACCCCAGTAATAGTGAAATATATGAAAAAGAACTTTGACATAACAAAACCTCTTTTTGGCAAACAAATTTTGCCAGTCCCTTGGCAAAATTTCCTTCGTCATATCGAGGTTTGACAGTATAATGCTTAGGGCTTCAAGAGGTAAACTTACTTCTCATAACCGTCCTAACTGAGTGTATTAGATTAATAACTTGATGCTTGGTCCCTCTCTCGTCTCCAAATCCGGTCAGCTGGTCAGTTCCCCAACCCACTAAAGGGACGATAAAGTAAACACAATATTTACATGCACTACAGGATAACACAGTAGGGAAACACTTTCAAAGTTAATAGATACATGGATATGTGTAAAGCACCAATCAATCAAAGTCAAAAGGCAGAAGAATTTCTTATTGTGCAAACAAAAGCCTCACATGGAGAACAGCGAAAACTGTTGATAATTGGTAAGTGCTAAGCTTACAACAAACTCTTGGAGAGCCGGATGCCATGAAGCTGTCTCTTTCCTCTCTAATATCATTTGTATAACACAAATAGATTTCAATTCTTTAGTGTCTGTTCACAGTTATAAATTACAGAAGTTTCAAGTGTCAAGTCAGTCACCTGTGGTCTACAAGCCATACCCCACATCCCCCGTACTTTCTTCGCAGGGGAGGGTATGGCTACCCACAGACTTATGGAGATTTCAAGAAATCCTGCACTAGTTAAATTCAATACTATGTCTACCTCCTCCTTGTTCTCACTACACAAGACCTTGATTTGCCTGTTTTGCTGACAAGTTTGAAAAGACCAGACTTGAGTTTCAAGGATTGATTCAAGACTGTCAACTTGCAATGCACAAACTTACATTTTAGGTACAATTACAACACGGACTTTAGGTACAATTAGGTACAATTACAACACGGACTTTGTTAGACGGAATACCCACAGTAACACTGACACTCAGACGAAAGTCAACTCTGGCCCTGTTACGACAGCTACTGTACCATACATCAGACGTACCTCTGAAACTATTGCACGTATATTACAACCTTACAATATACGTGTTGCACACAAACCCATAACCACTTTACGACACCTGCTTACTGATGTTAAGGACAAAGACAAACCGGAGGACAGACAGGAAGCAGTATACAAGATCAAATGCTGTGACTGCCAGGCTTCTTACATTGGTGAAACCGGCAGAAACCTTAGCACGCGACTGACCGAACACAAACGAGCAACGAGGTATGGTGACATCAACAATCACATTGCTGAGCATCATTTACAGACGAAACATCAAATTGACTGGGACTCTGCGACATGTATAACATATTCTACAGACTACCATCAACGTCTTACTTTGGAAAGCTGGTTCACTAACTTAAAACAAACGCCACTGAATCGTAGCCAACAGTTACCAGCGCCGTACAAACGACTTATTGACGAGATGAAGCGAAACTAACTACGAGAGATCGACTGGAGAACTGACAATTTGACTAACAACAGACGACTGCTTAACTGTGACAATAGACGGATCGAAACGCACCAATTACTGATTACGAGTCTTCATAGCCAATAACACCATGGCTTAACTGACAGACGACCAATAACATCTTGACTTTATTGACCAATCAGATCAATATCCAGAGTATATAATACCATCTACTGACGTGATACAACTCACTTTGACTCTGAAGATGACTACCGCACAGGTTGTCGAAACGTCAGTCACTGTCAACAACAACAGTCCTATTCAGGACTACATTCACCCGGATGATCAAACTCAACCTACTTTTGAAATGACTACTGGGTTCAAACCTTTCACAATTTTAGGTACAGTAGCCACTGTACATTAAGTTTGCTTCACTGTATATCAAAGTGAGATAGCACACGTTTAACATCCACTATCGAGGTTCTCCATAAGAAAGTCGAACTCAGTAACATGCGTACTGCTTACGTTATGCACATTCCCAACACATTGAGTCTCATCTCGACAAGAAACAACCGCAACTTACCAAAAATTCTAATAGCGTTTCTCTTTAGTCAACTTCATTTTAATAATGTTACTTTGGATGCTCTTTTTCACGGTGGCCATTTTGTTATGTGCAGTAAGAGACGCGCAGTGCAAAACCACTGAACCACCTTAAGTACAATGGGGTCATTTTCCTTGGGGAGTGCAAAGCATGCCTTTAAACATACACTGTATGGTTGGTTTAAAAAACCTCTCTCACCCTAAGAAAAGATTCAGACTGACCAGTAATGAAGACAGTCTAAAGAAAATTAGCGAATCCCACACGATTTTGTTTAGCTCAGTCGCATAGAACGCTGAGTAAGAAAATCTTCATCTAGAGTGAATAGAAAAATTATTATTCACAAATTCCAGCTGATCTCTCAAAAACTCTGTATCCTGTTTAGCATTATATTTCATGCACCTTCCGGCCGGTATTTGTGAATGCCATTATTTCTACTTCACATATAAATTGAGACTACATGTACAGTGTCATTTTCCCTGTGCTATCGGTGTTTCAGCGGTAATTTTAAACACGATCAGATTAAATTTCCATTTCGAGGACAAAAAGGTGGATTTAACTTAATAATTTCATGGTTGATGAAAGACACATGAACCGAGATTCAGTCTAACACTTGGATAAGGTAATATCTACAAATACCTTTAGCTAGAAAACGTTCCTCATGAAGTACAGCGACAGCATTAACCATTAAAAGACAAGCTTCCAATAAACTGTAAAACGTGAAAGCCATCTTGGGTTTTCTGACGTGTTGACATGCGTAGAAAATGCAACTTTCTTGCCTCCTGGGAACGAGTGCCCGTTGACTTCCGGCGGAAATGAAAGCTAGTAAACAAAACAATGCAATATGGCGACTAGCTGATGCAACTTTTTGGTTCTTTTTTTTTTTTCGTTTTAAGTGCAGCTTTGACCACGAGTGAAAATTTTCTTGTCTTAAATACTAGATGTACAACAAGTTCTTCTGCCAACGACTGCGATTTTATCGGTATTTTAAATATTTTATCTTGTAGCCAGTGGCTGACTTTCGATCCGCAGTGTTCAGACATCATGCATTTTGGCACAACTTTAGTAACTTTACATCAGATGATGCAATTTATCTGATTCATTTCTTAAAATATATACCATAGAAAACGTAAATGGCGTGGTGAAAACAAGTACGTGACTTTTCTTTAGAGAGGCACTCTTTCTTCTGACGTGTCCCTAAATCTAATAAAATCTTGCTTCCTTCCCAAATTGCATCAGTACCGATGGTGATTCAGTGTCAGAAGGACAAGTTCAGTTTTCTCACGGTGATACAGTCAATTCAAGAAAACATGTTAGCTATAAAATCATTTTTCTCTTTCATTTTACTCATCGGAACAAGTAATCTAATATACGGATCTATTTTAATGGAGTATCCCTTCGAAGATCTTGGGTGAGTATTTTGATTAATTGTCATGGGTGTCTCACATACAATTTCATAGGCGGGTTTAGGAGGGCTTATAAACTGACCGGGGTAAGGGGGGCGAGGCGCTTAAAACTGAGCTAAAAAAGTGTTTCAAAACAAGCTACACTGGCAGTGTGATTTTTGAATTTGATCGCTTTAAAATTTTGAAGCTTCAAAACGTCGTAAAAAGTCGAATTCATTTCAATACAAGCTAGAGAGGGGCCAGAGGGGCATATATTCGGGGAGGGGGGTCACAGGCGACTCGAAGAACGGCTGCCTCTCAGCAATTGACAAGTGACATATAACTTCATAATATAATTTTTTTTGGCCTGTTTTTTTTTTCAGACTTTGGCACAGAAGGAGTGTCTTTGACCTTCTCAACTGGGACCCATTCGATGATGACCCGTTTGAACTGGACTTCTTCCACAAACATGATTTCTTCTTTCCCAGAATCCACTGGGCACGATCCAAGCAACATGAGAGAAATCTGACCCCTCTGGTAAAAAGAAATGACAAACAAAGCTATCAGCTTGTCATAGATGTCCAAGGATTCCAACCGAACGACCTTTCGATAAAACTGATTGGTCGAGACTTGTTGGTGGTTGGAGAACACACCTACGAAAGGAAACAAACAAAAGCATGCTTCCGGAGACGATTTTGTTGGGGACGAACACTTCCCGAAAATGTAGACTCTAACTCGCTGAAGGCCGTTAGGACCGAGTCAAATGTTCTTGAAATTGAAGCCATGAAGAAGGAAGCATTGGAAAGTAAAATTGCCATTACCGTCCGAGGGAGGTCTGGAGACCATGGGAAGCACAATACAAACAATCATCTTCAGCATGCGCAAACTATAAGACAGGGGGAATCGGAGAAGGAGGAGGAGGAAGCAACAGTGGAAATTGTACCTGATGAGATTGAGATAAAACAGTAGGAGGAAGCCGGAAAACATTTTGCTATCCTCACGTTATCTCTATCACTAAGAACAGAAACAGCGAGACTCAGTTCTATTCACGCAGTTGGCTAAATCCCTATGGCAAACAAGTTTTTCCTTCCAAAATCATTGTAAATAAGAGCTAAAACGTTTCATGGAAAATTATTTTGTTTTGCAAAAATTAACTTTGCAGTACATGCAATATAATCGCAAGCCCGTGAACCTTTCATGTTATTAAGTTAGGAAAGCTTTTAAAACAATTTTTCAATAACTAGGGTTAAATCATCGACAAAGTACCCGTAGCTGGCATGTTGACACAATGCATGGCATTCCTTTTAGTACAATTTGATTTGGGGTTCACGGTTTAGCTGGCTGTAGAAAATACTCGGACAAGGTCACTGAATCACAGTCTGAAAATATAGAGCGACTTTAAGTCATGTTTTTCGGGAAAAATCGAAGAATAAAACAAAAACATCTGATGGATGAATAGACCATTTTACAGCCAGTGTGAGCTAAGTAACCTAGCCTTTGAGTGAACATGAGGCTGAGGTTGACCTTGTTTTGATACAAACCTCTTTCCTTTCGTTATGGCCAATGATGCTTAAAAAATACCAGTTAGAATAAGAACGACATGATTTACATAAGAAAGTAGGAAGGGTTGTTTCAAAACAAGGTCACCTCAAGCCTCGTTTCCACCTGTAACTGTAAAATGAACTATTATAAGAGCTTTTACTGAAATATTGTTAATTATTAGCTATTGTTTCCATTCCCACCGTTGAATAATGAAAGCTCTAACTAGCTTTTCAGACACTCGTCACAAACGAGAGAAAGTCGTGCTACGGCATTTTATTTGCTCTTTTACCAACTGGAATTAAAAAAAGAGACTAGCTTTGACCATGAATTAATATCATTAATCCAATCGACTGGCTGCATGAGACCGCTAACGCCAGCTTAGTTCTTTAAACTCCAAAAGAGACGTCATTTTGTATTCAGTATCACTCAAAGCGTCGCAGCTAAACAAAGCATTACAATAGCAAAACAAAAAATACACAAATGCATCAAAAAATCGGACTTACATCTGTGCATTTCACAAGCCGGGTGTCAACTACTGCTGTCATTGCAAATAAATAAGTATGGAGAGAGAGAGAGACTTTACATATTTTCCCCTGATGAAGGTAGCTTTGCCTAAACGTCAGTTTTGATTGCTAATTAACAGCGTTCAATTCACTATTGTTCTTCATCTACGACTATAAATAAGACACTGTGCAGGACACTCCCTAAACCTGCCTTCCTTTAGAAGACGAGGTTTATATCAGAAGGCTTCTCTACGCACCCTTCACAACAATGAAGGTAAAGTTCATTTGTTGCGTTTTTGTATGGAAACTATTGGAACATCTTTCTAAATTCAGTTTTAACATTGCTAAGGATTATCTAGATGGATATTACTCCAAGGTGCAAGGGGTTAAAATATATATTCGTAGCCGAGTAACCGCTAGTAGGTAAGTTCACGGTTTCGTTCTGATCAGTGGCTTTAAGTATAATGTGAAAAAAATTTGTAAACGTATACTGAGCTCGGTTATTATCTCGGTTTTCGTGTCCTCCATAACGTAAAAGCTAATAGCATTTCTTACCGTCTCTGAGCCATCTCGGTGAATTTGTCTGGATGCATTTTAAGATTGGTCAATATTGGTGATTGCAATCAAGTCTGTCGGTTGATTGCAATGGTGCTCTGTACAAAAAGTAATTCGCTACATAAAACACTTTTGACTTTTTTTCTTCACACTCTTTTCTTTACCGTTTTTTGACAGATGACTCCTTTTTCACAGTTAAGGAATTTCTTGATCCTTATCGGTATGATGATGTTTTACATATTTCTAGATCTATTTAGCAGCTAGAAGCAAAATAGAACTTGAACATGATATAATTGATATCGGATCGCGAAAGGTAAACTTCCATGAATTTTCCCACTATATCTTTATAAAAAAACGTTTAACATTTTCCAGCTTTCTAACAATAAGACACCGTATTCATCAGCATACAGAATGAATTAATTAGTGAGATTCATTTGTCATGGTATTAATATTATGTAAGGTTCTCTGGTAGTGTAAGATAGGTCTATCTTTTCTATTCTCTAGCTAATTCGACCAAGTCGAAACGGCCAAAATGTTGTCTCGCAGTTTTTAAGCAGAAACGGTGACCTGTCAAAAGAGACATACTTTTAATTTATGTTACTTCCCTTCCCTAAAAGTTCCAACATTTTTTACTTAATCCCCAGCGGGTTATAAAGTTATACTATATATTTTTTCCCTAGAACTATCAGATTTCAATTAAATTTACATTACACTGTATGCATATTGTTTTTATATATGTCATTTCTCTGTAGGTACTTTGGAATTATTTATAAAAACATCTTCAACGGTAATAAATATCTACCTTATCGATCTTTCTTTCTTGAGTCTTAGCTCCTTTGGCAAGTTCTGACAGAAACTCGTCTCTTATTTTTGCAGCCTCTTCATCAACACATGACAGAAATGGAAATACGGCGGTACTTTGGTGTCCAAACCCCTGCAGATGGTAAATTAAAAGAAAAACAGTGAAAGATATTGATCAAAGATCCTCATCTTCGTTTATAGATTATAATATATTTTTCGCAAACAAAAAAGGATGGTCCTTGCATCCTATTTTTAATTGAAGTAAGAACGTTTTGTATGTAAAGGAGTGAGGTATGTGTATATAAGAGCTGATCACTTTCATCTCCAATTTGCCAATGTTCATTCGCAATCGCATATCAACACTGTTTTCGGCTTTAGTTCCAGAATATGAAATAACCGAGCCATATCAGTCCAACAAACACGGTGATTTCGTGTCCCACACGCTACACCGGCGGCACACGCGTGGCGAACATGACGAGGATGAGTGGCACTACAGAATGGACGCGTTTGGAAGGAAAATGCATCTGAAGCTGAAGCAAAACACGCAACTGGCAAAACCAGGCCTCTCCCTGGAAACAAGGGACGAAAACGGTGACATCACTTGGTCCCCTGTTAAAACTGATTCATACTACCATGGAAAAGAGGCTTCGGATCCAGACTCTTTTGTTGCTCTAAGCAACAATAAGGGACTGGTAAGTTGTCATGTGGACAAATAGACAAAATATCTATTGTTCACATCTTCACGTCCGGAATAAAAATAGGGGCTTTCATAATGTTTCCATTTGCCACTTTAGACACGAGAAAGAATTTAAAATGGATCTAGTTAACTTTCCCAAAGACCTGTGGCTAATAGCTGGCCAGTACCCTGCTAGCAGAGGCTTTTCCCTTGTGTTTCTCAGCGTTGTACTGCCATTCTCTTCGCGGTTTTGGCTGCTCGCGTTTTGTTTTGGTTGTTTCTGTGCCGAGGAAAAGACCTCTGCAGACAGCCGTTTGGGATTCCTGTTGAGCATGCGCGAGATGAAAATGCGGTTACCATGGAATTTCTGGGTCACGTGTCGGTAATACTATGTTTCTAGCACTTCTGGGCTGGTGAAGAGGATTTCCTGACCAGCCAAACTGACAGTATCTTCAAGAGATGAGGCATCGAGCTTACAGGCTGTAATTCCTAGCTTGGTAACTGAGGCTATCTGATCATCTATCAGAGCGTTCAGCGGGGAAATAACGAGTACAATCGGCACTTCACTGAGGAGGCCAAGATGCTTGGAGACCGATGGAGCTAGTTGATATATTAACGATTTCCCATGACCCGTTGGTAAACTGACGAATGTATCTTCGCCATTCAATACATGAAACAAAGCTTTGGATTGATATTTAGTCAAAGACTCGATTGAACTATCTTTAAGGGCTTCTAAATCCTTTTCAACAGCGTCGTTGAAACTTTCACGGGAAAGATTCGCACTCGCCATGATATAGCGGGCTCACTTTTGCACAGCAAACTAGTACAAAAAAGATACGCGAGTCGATAAAACAGGTTCCACAACCGGTTTAGTCATGTGATTACCTCCTAGATCTTGGAGGTATCTAATACGCATGCTCAACAGGAATCCCAAACGGCTGTCTGCAGAGGTCTTTTCCTCGGCACAGAAACAACCAAAACAAAACGCGAGCAGCCAAAACCGCGAAGAGAATGGCAGTACAACGCTGAGAAACACAAGGGAAAAGCCTCTGTTAGCAGGGTACTGGCCAGTGGGTCACCAGTAACGATTCCAAACTATCTTCACGAAAGTTAACTTAGCTCAATTACCTTCTCGCTTATAATATGGCGAGTCTTTCAGGGGGCTAGCCAGCTCATAGACCTTTTAGGCCCGGGCCTACAAATTTTTGGTTTGATCACTCTGCCCCTTGTAATAAATTATGCGTTGTTGGGGTGAGCTATAAAGTTTTAACATGTCAAAGTGTTGGTGAGGTCAGTGCGTACTAGTCATGCGTGCAATTTTCAGAAGTCAGCCAGGCCTACAAATACTCGGAAAGCTGGCTACGCTCATGTCTTTGATTCTCGTGATCTGAAAAAAACCTGTTAACGTTTAAAAAGAAATTTGGCCTGAAGAAATTTAACAGGTAAAATTTTAAAAGTAATATCAATAGCTAGTAAATCAAATAGAAAATTGAAAAGAAAATATTTAAGTAATATTTCAAATCAAAAAATAAAACATTGCTTGAGGTTTTAAGAAATCGTTTACATGCATTTTGCAAACTTTGGGAGCTTTTCATTTTTGGATGGCTAGCCATCGATTTTCAAGGAGTCAGTGTAAACATTTACTGAACTTGCGGGTAACTTGTGGCTAGCTATCTGAAGGTAAGTAATTTTAACGTAATTTTGTCATTAAAACAACCAAATACTATTTCTTTAAACTTATTTTTCGTAGACTGGTATGATAAAGCTGTCAAATGACACTTTGTATGTTCATCCTCTTCCGGATCACCTGGCTAAACACGTGACTAGCGGAAGTGGAGGAGCTAAAACTCATCTCGTGTACAGGAAGTCGAAAGTATCATCGCAATGCCAAACTAAAGTAGGTAAGAGGAAATGTTTTGAGACACTTATGCATATTTACCGTGAATGTTGTGACCGGATCCTGGTAAATGGTTCAATTTGTTGAAGAGTCCTCACAATTTTTGATGTAAGAGATTTAGTTTAACAAACCCATTTCCGTTTCAGGTTTGGCTTCTAGTATTGATAAGGTGGCAAAGAAGAACAAGATCCGAGGTGCTGTACAAAAATATTTACAAGCAGCTCTTGTGTTGGATGAACACGTCGCAGCTGCTCACGGGAATGACACCGCAGACTACATGCTAGTTTTAGCCAACATGGTAAGTAATGGTTTGGCCAGTGAACAAGATCTCCAGGGAATAGGATGCAGAGAGGGCAAAAAAGGACGCGGAGGGGATTCCGTTTTCCCCGGCTCACTTCCTTCTAGTAGTTGTTGTTGATGTTGTTATTGTTGTTTGTTTGTTTGTTTTTTAATTCACACAACGAATAGGATGGGACATCGGTAAGAGGCACCCGTTATTGAGAGGCATCACTTCATTTTCTTTTATTTTCCCATTGCAAAACGTACAATGGCCACTTGTTTGGTTGCTTGAAACATGTTTTTATAGCTTTGCCTAACTCATGTGCTAATATTGGCTTTTTGTTGTTGTTGTTTCTCAGGTTGCTGGAACATTCCACGATAATTCCATCGGACACATTAAAATGAATTATGTTGTTAGCCGGCTTGTGGTCTTAACCAACAAAGAGGTGTTATTCTTTTTTCCGCAGACCAGTCTCTACTACTTCACAGAGGCGCTTACGCGCTCGAAAATCAGGGTGCATGAGGCCACGCAATCCAGCCCGGCACATGCGCACTGGACGCAAGGGATTCGGACATACTTAACTGAAATATCTTAAACGTAAAAACAGTAGAATTTGGCTTACGGCTTGAGCGAGACAATAAAGGAATCGTGGGAGATGTGCGAGGTCAAGATGGCATAATATTGCCCTTCCACGTTTTAGGGAAGTTCGTCTCGGGAAATGGAACACGCAAAAAAAGAAATAGCCAGATACGATTTGTTGTTTGGTCCAAAGAATTTTTTTCCGGCGAGAATGAAGAGCGAAATCACTAATGATCACCCATCTTGCCCAAATGGGTAACTAATCAGAGCACCTAGGATAAATTTATTACGACTTTTACAAATGTAATTTAAAACTTTACCTCTTTTTTCAGACTTTAAAACAATGGCTACACACGTAAATTACACTTGCAAAAGTTTGGCAAGTGGTCTCTGATTTGTAAGCCCAATTTTGCTCGCTCGCGGAGCCACACGTACAAAAGTTTGTTGAAAAAATAATGATACGGTTTGATTAAAGACATGGCTTTATCAGCGCTGTTTTTCTTCCCTTTCCTTTAGCTAAACGTTTATAGGAACTCATCTGGCGGGCGAAGACTGGGCATGATCGCTGTGTGGGCGGCCAAGCACAAGTCAGATAGCAAAAGCGATCCAATGTACTTTGACGTCATCTCTCTGGTTTATGAGTAAGTTATGATCAAATTGTTTCACAAAGATAAAAGGTCTAGGAACTCTTTTCAAAGATATTAACTAACATTCGTTTTCAGAAAAAGCTCGCATTGGACAGTTTGGAGAGATCTACTGTTAGCCGAGAATACTAGGGTAACGGCTATGTGTTATAATCACTGTCATGATCATTTAAAAAAAAAAAAAAAACTGTGAAACATCCTTGGGCTAATTGGTACATTTCCATTCTACTGAAGTTATGACGGGAATTATGCTTGTTTGTTTTTAATGATTCGACCACTTAATTAATTACTATTGTCAGTGTACATGTAAGTCACCATCTTGGTTTGAAAAAAAAAACCGGCACTATCAAAGGCCAAGACCATGCATTTTAGCGGGGTGGTACATCCCGCGAGGGTCTCGGTGTCAGTATGTATTTGAAGTAAAACTATAGATCCACCTGAAAAAAGGGAAGAAAATTCAAAAGGAATTGAAGCTGATTAACTGTAAATTCTGCTTATTTTCTTTTTTTTTTTTGGCCTTGAAATAAAATGAGTATTTTGACAACCATGCTTCAGCACAAACCATAGCGCCCTAACAAAAACACATTAATGAATATTTTCTGTTTTACCAGATCTTGTTGTGGCGGAGGTATGTATATGTTCACTAATCATATTTTCTTAACATATTTGCATAAAATACTTTCTTTTTTGGCACATTAATCCTCAATAAGGGCCCAAATCATGCTTTGTATCCCTGTTATGCCAAATACATATGCCGGGTGTGACTTCTTCAACAGCCGACAGGAGAGGGTTTGCCTCTCATGTCTAGGGCAGCTAGGGGCTCAATAGCTAGATATATAGTGTCAAGTTATATTTGAAACAAAAATGTAAAGTTCTCAGTGCACCAGTGTTCAGTTGTCTTCTTCGTTCTTTCAGGAAAGGTTTGTTTGACACTCATCTTCCAGAATCCTTGTGCTCAGTATTCCGTATAATATCGACCTGTATAATACCTAAATAACCTGTATCCCTTTATTTTTTTTTCGTAAATAACTCCTCAAAACCTCGTTCATGGATGCATTTCTAGGGCTAGCTATTCTGGGCGGTATCTGCTCGCGTAGAATCAACAGTAATGTGAACGGAGATACGGGTCTACAGACCGCCAGCACTATCTCTCATGAGACTGCACACAAGTAAGAAACCTAATTACCAGCTGACATTTGTTTATAATTCAGTACGTACTTTAATTGTCAGATATTAAATCAAGTGTGGTCTTTAGTACCAGCTGTTGTTGGTGTCCAAAGAGACTGGAAACTGATTGGAGTGTAAATGAACATCGACATCTACCCATAAATGGCTGCGCCGGCTGCACTTAAATTGGAATTGTAATATATGTTGTTAATCATCTACAATATTGCCCTTAATTAACTCTAGCTTTTTCATAGACCTTCTATTCACTCTATTTTGTCTTCAAGAGAAAGTCGAGCGGGCGTATGTGGACGGGCTCTCTTCACGCTTACAAAGCTCAGAACTTTCAGTCTTCGTTTCATTTTCCCCAAACCTGACAAAAAACTCTAGATAATTTTTTTTTTGTTATATAGGATTTGACTGAGTTTAAATACCGTAAAAGAAAACCTTTTCTAAGCGCCACTTTTTTTAATTTCTTCAAGTATTGGTATTGGTCACGACGGAGCCCAAACTTGTCCAGATGGGATAAACATCATGGCCACCGGAACAATTGGGGGAGAAGGATCTTATAAATGGTCTTCCTGCAGTAAAAATGCTTTACAACAGTATCTTGGGTTAGTTTAGCCTGATTCTCAGACGTCCGAGGTCGTTCGCAGCCCCTTCGCATCTCTCGGGAGAGGGAGAGAAGCGAAGGGGCGGCGAACGACCTCGGACGTCGGACGCTAAGGTTAGTTTATTTTGAAAGCAATAATTGGTGGGATGCAATTTGTAGTATTTACTCGTTGATTGCATCCCACGTTAGCCACATAGTGAGATAATTAATAGGGAGACACCACTTTAGTGAAAGGCAAATTCTGTTTTGCATAGTATTCTTAGCCAAAAAGCAAGGCCAAATTATCCGTATATAAACTGAAGAAAGAAAGTAATACTAAGCACAACGGAAGTCATCGCCCTTACCCCCTTTCAAGGCTTTATCCGGATTCCGGACCCGGGAAAATCAGGAATCTAAAGAAAATTTTGCTAGTGGAATCCGGAATCCTGGGGGTTTTTTTGGAACCCGGATGTAGATATCGCAAGGGAAAATCATTCTGTAACAAAGTCATGCAATCAGATGAATTTTAATAAAGATTTTGGAATTTGTGGATAGTAAGAAAATTAAAAGTATTTATAAGAAAAGGCCACTTATATTTTGCTTTCAGTACAATAACTTACATCTACCAACCTTACTATTTTCTACTAGAAACGTAGAATTCTAAAATTATTTACTCATTCATTTATTTATATCCAACAATTTAGCGGACCAGGTTCCAATTGTCTGGATGAACCACCTCGAATATCTCTTCCTGCTTTCACCAACCAAAACATTGCTGGAAAATTGCCTGGTGTGGTTTACAATAGAGCTGTTCAGTGTGAATTCCTTTTTGGAAAAGGATATCGTGGTTTTGGGGCAAGTGTTTTCTTTAGACATGTTTTGCATTGTGTTTAGTCAAAATTGAAGTTTATGAAAAAATTTCGCTTTTCCGTGACACCTACAACAACTGTTAGTATTTTATAAATGATGTTTCTGATTCAAATTAGATGTATACAATATCCTGATCAGTTGTGCTTGTATCCCCCTACGCGAGGGAATCCGGATTTTGGAATCCGGGCAATTTTTGCCTGTAAAAACTGGAATCTTGGGCTTTGGAATCATGAATACAGCTCAAGGAATCCAGAATCCCACTAACAATTAGAAACCAGAGTCCAAAATCTACTGACAAAGTCCGGAATCATGTGCCTGGGATCCAGAATCCACGGCTTGAAATCCAGCATCAAGACCTTCTTGGATTTTATTTTATTAGGCTACTTGTATTCCGAGTCTCCGACGCGCGCCTGGACTTCAGGTAGTTTTGGAAGAATACCCGAGAATCATCTTCAAAGTTATCTGCAACGTCTCCGTCGATATTGCTCGATTTTATTTTTGTAAGGACAACAGAGGTATTTTAACTTGGTGACAACTGTTCTGACATTGTATAAGCGAATTCGACTCAAAAGGGAAATTTTAAAAGACCCGCCGCCATGTTCACCAGACATCAGGCAGTCAAATTCACATTTGTATGTATTATCTGTTCTTTATTTTCAGTCGAGCTGTGTCACTTTGTATTGCACAAAAAATGGGTACGTTTACACAAGCATGGTGGTCGGTCCTGTCGACGGAACGAGCTGTGGACCACGTCATGTAAGTTAAGGATTGTGGAGTGAATATTTCGGATGGGCAGCCTAGTGGTGCTTCTTTTTTTGTAACACCATTCCCTCCATGGGCGTGAAACGTTTGTGGCTGGAGTGTGGTGGTTATTTTTATGATTTTTATGAGGATGGAATGGCCTCACTGAACAAAGCCAGGCTGCTCAGAATGGCCCTCAAGGGACTGACCTTTTACAATCTTAAATTTGGAAGAGTATTTTAGTTAGGATAAGATGAACTTTAGAGACACAGAAAACGGTGACTAAACTAAAGACATTGACAACCTCTTATCTGGCATTAGAAAATCAAGCCCATCTTCTGAATGACTTGTTCTTTTAACACTCAGTCTCTAACTTTTTTATACAATAGTGGTGTATCCATAATAAGTGCGTTGACAATGGATCTCCGAGGATTGACGGGGGGTGGAGTGAGTGGTCCGATTATAATCCTTGTAGTCGAACATGTGAAGGAGGTCTACAGTACAGAAAGAGGACTTGTACCAACCCACCGTATGTACTCTAAATATTGTTCTGCCTCTTTTTTTTGTTGTTGTCGCATCTTTTCCTTATACTAGTTAAACTATTTTCTTTGCGGATATAAGAACAGGACGTTGTTCTCGCTAAAAATGTGTCTAAAAAGTTCACGAAGTTTAGTTTTTCCCTCTTTCGTATGTATCGTTTAATGTTGTCTTTATCCCCCTATAGTCATTCTGTTCGGGGTTGGAACCAATTCCAGCTATGTAGTGGTGCTGGTACTCGAACCAGAGATATCATGTGTAGGTTACCCAATGAACCATTGACTACGATCAATAGAGCCTTTTTTCCCTGGTTAATACTTCTTTTCACCTGCTCTAGGCCAAGCAGTGGCGGAGAGAAATGTTTAGGAAGAGACATTGGACATTATAAAATATGCAATTACCAGGTATAAAAATGTGTACAGCATTGTGCATTGTAATAATCCACGGCACTCAGAATGATATGAGCGAATAAATGCATCTGTCATAAGAGAATTACTTGACTTCCAATAACTATACTTATATTGAGGCTGATATTGGATGGCTGCATTAAAGCCACCACTGCGCATGCCCATGCTCGGACTTCTATATTAGAGAGATTGAAATTCACATTTACGCCAAACGTCTGACGTAAATTTGTACCACGTGATTAAGTTTTCCCCTCATTTTTCTTTTACTGTTTATTGCTTCTACACAAAAATAAGTAGTTTTATGCCAGTTTTTACCATAGGAATCGTTCGGGACTGTTTTTATCTGCTTATTCTCTATTGTGAGGAATTCTTAACTTGAGTCTGACGTTTACCGTTTGTGGTAAACGTGAATTATCTCTCTATTACTGAAATATCTTTTATTGATATAATAGTCAGTTTTTTTTAACGGCAGATCGTTTTATAACTTCGATAAATGCTAACTACCTTTCCTTAGTGGCCTCCTCTTCCTATCTGATATCGTTGTCTTTGTCGTTAATTGTTAATCGTACTCTGAAGTAGTTCACGTGCAAACTCCGTTAATTTTGTTTTCAGATCAAGTGCCCTTTGCCTTCTTACCGGGACGTGCAATGTAAGAACATAGACCCTGGAAAGATTTCCTACGCTTATGGAGGTATCAGTGAAGTGAATTAAAGATGTACTTAAAAGGGAGATAATAAAATCTCAGAGAACAAAGAAACATAAACAGAACCCAAATTAGAAAAAAATGTTCAATGCAAGTCCATGAATAGAATATTTTATTCCTGGCATGAAAAGTATGGTTCGACGCTACGACTTAAATATATCTGAAATTTTTAGTAAAATCCGCGAGGATAGTGTACACGTCAAATTCCTCAACTTCTTTGATCTTTAAAGCACAATCAATATTCGTATCACATTAGCCAACCGAGGCCTTTCATATCTTTCCAAACGGCTATATTGCAATGGGCAAAACAACTTACGAAAGGCTGCGACGACCATTTATTAAAATGAAGGGCTTATATCTTTGTATTATAATTATAAATAGATAAATGCCATCTTGCCTGCATGCAGCATGGTTTTATAACATATCCACACGGGCGAGTTGCTGATGGAACACGATGTACCGCTGACCCTGATGACTTTGATGTCTGCATCGAAGGAAAATGTCGGGTACAAAGATCTTTAAATGTAAAATTTGATTTTTAATATTTGTGACATAGATGAAGGAGGTATAAACACAGGACTTGATTTTGCAGTTTGGAGCGTTTTTTAATTAAGCATGTTAAATTTTCAGACTGAAGCGAGATCATCCCGGTCTTCCAAAAAGGACATTAGCTTCAACCGTTTTTTAAAAGCTTCTGCAAAAGTATACCTGGTTGAGTGGACCCTATACTAAAAATGTGGATGAAAATCAAACTATTGAACTAAAACTTAGAATCACTGCTTCCGTCGTCACAGTGTAGTCACGATGTGTGTACGTTTCCTTTTTTTCCAATAAGGCCGTAGGCTGCGATCATGGATTTGAGTCAGGAACGAGAAGGGATCGCTGTGCGGTATGCGGGGGAAATGGGGAAACTTGTGAATTTGAAAAATCATCTTACACCAAAGACCACAGAAGCTACGGTAAGTTCACCGCATAACAAGTAATTCAAAAATACAGAGAGTGTGGAGCACAAATGATATTTCATATGAACAATATTTGTTTTCATTCTTCCCAGGTTTTGGAAATGCAGATACTGTTGTGATTCTTCCTGCTGGAACAGTTAATGCAACGATTAAGAAAAGAGGAGTTAACTTAAATTTCTTGGGTAGGTTGTTCGAAACTTATTTACTTATTTTTAAGTTCGATGCTTATAGATATTTCAGGCTCGTCTTTTTCAAATAACTGTGGTATTCTTCCATCATATACTGCGTTATTTTTTCTCTAAACAGGCATCAAGGTTCATTTGACAGGTCAATACATCATTCATCTTCCTACCTATAGTCGCACGGTCTATTACAATGGAACGAAAATTGCTTACATTCGTAATGGATATGAATCTGCAGATTCCCTTGAAATTGATGGGCCGACAAATATCCCCCTGAGGGTAGTGGTAAGTTCAAAAAATGTCACTTCATACTGAAACATACTGAACGAAAACGAAAGAATAACATGCGGCGTTTAAAGAGTATCAACTAGTCGTGAAATACCAAAGACTGGCAAATGATAGTTTAAAATTATTGAAATTCGTGCACATACATTTTTGTAAAGCCTTTTTTTAGGCTCACTAATGTCTCGTGTTTAAATAAAGATTGACTGATTGATTGATTGATTGATTGATTGATTGACTGACTGATTGTTGATTGGTTGATTGATTGACTAATTGATCGTTGATTGATTGATTGATTGATAATTAAGTAAAGAAAGCAAAAGAAATTGCATTGAGATTAAGGGACTAATAATTCATTTCTTTTGTCTCATTACTCCCAGACTGGGAGCCAAGTTTAAATTCTGATAATTAGAAAATGGCCCATTGTGCTGCCAGTTTTTACCTCATCTATGTATCAATGGTGAAAATATGTTTTGTTTTCCTGTGTCTTTTAGTTTGCTTATATACGAGGAGCACCTCAAGGCGTGGACTATCAGTTCTACAGGCCATTATTGTCAAATGAATCTGCTACCCCTGTTTCGTTTAAATGGAACACTGGAGCCTGGACTGCCTGCTCTGGGAAATGCGGCCAAGGTAACGTACAAATCCGATTATATTATCTATTTAAGATTTTTTTCACCAAGCAATACAATTTTGTTATTAAAAATGATAAATGGCTTTAAGAAACAATAAGTTGTAAAACATGAATGAGAAAATCAAGTCTATACGATCCAGGAAAAAACGCAAAACATGGACCAACTATCTTCATTACATCGGCCCATAGCTAAGCCTCCCATGCGGGCGATTTTTTCAGAGGGGAGGGAGGAAAGGACTCTCCTGGGTTTGAGGCTAGCCCGATGCGAGTCATATGGACATGCTAAAGAGAGTGTACTGTCAGAAAAGATATGAAATCTAAGCACACACACATCATAATTCCAATAGCATGAACGTAGCAAACTTTCGAACAGTTGTAGGGATGACTGACTTTCATTTAAAGATATCCTGAAAATTACACGCATGACTAGTACGCACTGACTGCACCAACACTTTGAGCTCTTTTAAAAAGCTTAAAAGCTTTTTAACTCACCCCAACAACGCGTAATTTATTACAAGCGGTAGCGTGATGACACTAAAAATTTGTTGACCTGGGCCTACAGGTCTATGGGCTGGCTTCGCCCCTGAATAGGGTGGGGAGAGGAGCACAGACTTAAGTGTAACTTTGCTTAATTGCTTAGAGAAAGTATCAGAGGGGTGATGCATGGGACCGCAAGTACTTAGAAGCATTAACTTGTATATACTTAGGCTCATTGAGGTATATATGTATATAATCAAGTTAAATGTTTTTGTCTTTTTTAGGAATCTCTACAAGAGAAGTGCACTGTGTCCGTTCTGATGACGAGACTCCATCTTCAGTTGACTCTTGTTCAAAACAGACCAAACCTGGATCGCAAAAAAATTGCAAGCCTTCTACCACCTGCGCTCCTGAGTAAGTTTTCGCTAAAGCTACTTTCTTAAACAGTTTAAGAAGGAAAAGGTCTATGCAAAGGCCTGTTTTTGTCTTTTGAGCTATATGTGCTCCTCGTAACGTTGACTTATAGTTGGCTTCTGTATATAACTAAGTGCTTTTAATGGTGCAATTAAAGTTTCTTTATCTAATATGCCTACATATATTTCATTTGCAATGATGTCACAAACACGAGGGACGGGGAACAGGGAACGGGGAACGAGGAACGAGGAACGAGGAACGGGGAACGGGTAACTTAATCCCTAGCGCTATCGATAAGTCCCTAAACCTAATTTCTGTTTAAATTGGTTCCACCTCATTTTTTCCCTTCCCCCTGTCCTCGCAAATTAAAAACTTTCTTCGGAGTGAAAAACAAACCATATCTAGCTTAGCTATTGGAAATATGTCGTACAATTTCTCTTCAATTTTAGGTGGCACCTAACTCCATGGAACGAGTGTTCCAAAACTTGTGGAAAGGGCGACCATTTTCGTGTTCTTTACTGTCGAAAGCAAATCAATGAAACGTATTTCCAAAAAGTGGATGACAAAGCTTGTTATTCGAGCACTAAGCCAAACATAACATTGTTTCAACAATGTAATGAAGTGATATGCCCACCTGAATGGAGGTCTCTTCCTTGGTCTGAGGTAATATTTTAAACCACATAACCATTTGCTAATAATGGGCTTCAACAGGTTTATTTGAAGTGTATATAAGAGGAAATTTTTTTCGTCTTTTTTAATTTTTAAATATGTGAAAAATATGTGTCCAAAATCAAAACTTGTCAAAAGTCTCTTTTTCGTCTTCAAAACACGCAAATTTCCCTTCAAAAATCTCCGCCCTATTGTTGGTTTTCACATGACGTCACTAAAATTCAAACTAAAAAACTATCAATCCTACCGAGATTTTACTTTCACGATGCATTAGAGCAGCTGAAAACTAATTTCCATACAAATTTTCGCTTCGAAAGGGTTCCTGGTTTTGTGATAGACTACGCTTGAATTTCTAAGCTTTTGCGTGACGCGACATTTACATGACGGCCAAGAGAGCTGTCATGTAGGTTAAAAAAATGACCTATTTCAGGAAATTTTACTATCTAAACAGCTCATGTATTAGAAAAAGTATTTCTTTAATGTTTATGAGTTTTCGAAGAATAAATTCACGCTTTTGTAGCAAAACTCGGTAACAGATGTTACTGTTGGTTTCCGTCCGCCATGTTGGAGCTCATCCAGGTGAGCACCAGCATGGCGTCTCCATACAAATCTCTATAAGTTTGGGTAAAACATTTCTTCGGATATCTCGTATACGAAATATTCCTCTCACCTGAATCTTGGCGAGGGTCTTTGTGTATGTACCTCCTTTAATTTCTCAGATTCTGGACTTTATCTATTGAACGATTTTGATTTTAATTTTGATCTATTTTAAATGGCGTGACACTGAAAACCAGCAATTGCGCGCTAACTTGACAAGTATGACATAGGGTGATTTACAAAAATGTAGAATAATGAACAAGATGACGGCTAATACGAAGGATAGTCTTTGTCGACAATTCCCCAGTCTTCTTCAAAATCTTCACTTGTTTCGCAATACCTTTCGTTAATACAGCCAGTATCACTAGATTTGGAAGTGAAGGACCAGCAAATCAACTGACGTCGCATGGCGTCGTCAGCCTTTCTTCGATCCATACTGTACCTTTACTCGTTCCCAGTCTCTGAGACATTTCTCAAGGAGAAAAAACAGTGTTTGGACGGCC
Organism: Porites divaricata; assembly: GCA_038088405.1. Classification (NCBI taxonomy): domain Eukaryota; kingdom Metazoa; phylum Cnidaria; class Anthozoa; order Scleractinia; family Poritidae; genus Porites; species Porites divaricata. Next base: position 45,058,967 of record JBBMOI010000003.1, read on the forward strand.
AAAAGTTTAGAATTGTTAATTAAACCTATCTAAGGACTAAAATCAGTTTAACAACACTCATGTCACATCTACAATTACTACTATTTGCCTACACAATGCCAGCAATGTCCTTCCACAAGACCCTTGTTACATTTCACAAGGTCATTTCTATCATTGGGTATAGGTTCCCCTTCCTTTGTAAAAGTGGGGTGTGGTGCTTTCAAGTTTTCATATTTTTATTGATCGATATGTGTTGTAAACAAAAGGAAATGAAGCATGTTTATGGCCAATGGTGTTACGTTTTGTATGGTTTACATCTTTTAAAATATCAAAGCTTACTTCTCAGCTTGGACAGTTTGGCAGTCTGTCTAATAACACATCAATAACAATCACCCAGAATCACAGAATTTCCCATCTTCTATCATATCTGATTTTATTTCGCTTTTAGTGTTCAGCGACGTGTGGCGGTGGTATAATGACGCGGAAGTTAGAATGCATCAGAATGAACGAAGTCGGGCAAATAATAAGAGCAGGGCACTCATTTTGTCGATATGCGACCAAACCTCTTACAGAAACCGTCTGTAACGAAGACAAGCACTGTGATCGTAAGTGGAGCCCAAATACACACTTGTCTATTACCTCTTTTTACGGCAGTTATTTTAATGGTCGGCACGGCGCATATTTTTTCAAGCGAGGGAGATCCTTAGTCTCCTTCGCAGCCATTTTTAGGCTCGTCACGTCACGGGGAGGAGGGTTGACGAGCCTAAAAACGGCTGCGAAGGAGACTAGGGAAATACAAGACAGTCTTGGATTCTGGATTCCATTCTATGGATTCCGGATTCAAGGTACTGGATTCCGGATTCTCTGTCAGTGGATCTTGGATACCGGATTTCAATCATTTCTGATTCCTTGAAGTGTATTCCAGATTCCCTTACATGAAGCGTTATGAGGGCATAGAGAAGAAACTTGTGCCAAGTGACAAAGAACGCAAGCGCATATGCAAACAAAAGGAGAAAATTGTCCTCTTGCTTGCGCTCAAAGTGAGGTCTACTTTACTTTTCTCACAGTTTTCTCAAAGAACTTGTGTTTTAGCGTTTTACTTTAACATTTATCAATTACAGTTACATTTTTCTAGATCTTGTTAATTTTGATTTTCTTCTGTTTTCATATTGCAAATGAACGATTCATTGTTATTATAGTTTCGTGTTTGGAACTACTGTCGCCTTTAGTCTCCGCCTCATAAACAACACTGACAAACCAATGTCTGACTGATATTTTCTTACTCAGCTCCACCCGAAATTCAAGTGGCATGTTTTGCCGGTGCTGATAATATCAAAGAAGTACTTGGAGATTTTACTAAACACATCGACAGGGACGACACAAATAAAGTGGTAAAGAAATGTGCTGAGTTGGCTCACAATAAAGATTACACTTTTTTTGCTCTGGGCAGAAATGGCCTGTGTTTATCAGAGGCCAACATGAAGCAGACATACTATGCAAGTGGTTGTGAAGGAGCGAAGTGCAAAGGCGGGATTGGAATGTGGAACAGCATGTTCGTCTATTCCTTAGGTAAAGTGGTCTTGGCCTCCCATGCAGTGGTTGTTAGGGCTTCGTCTCCCGTCCCCTGCCCGGGCTTCCGTCATGGGGAAGCAACGCGTGACGAAGCCTTAACAACGTTTACGCATGCGTGGGAGGCTATATGCGAATAATGCTTTTTTTTAATTTAAAACAAAGATTTTTGAATATTCGAACCTTCTCGTTATCAACAGCTGTCTATTAAAGACAGCCTCGTGTGTCATGGAAAGCAAACTTCATGTTACTTCGACTGACTGCTCTGCAAAGCGGACAACTGGTCTCCTTCTTTTCGCTTCCGTATTAAGCTAAGGAGAATTGACTCAAGATTCTGAAGATTTTAATGCGAATCGCGTTCATTATATGAAACAGTTCAAATTCCTAATATAATTAGAGCCAACGTTTATGGCAGGACCTCGCGTAGCTCGAAGGCTGACCCATAAATTGCTAGGGATGTTAGACGGGAAATAGAGTGCGGTGTATTGACTTAGGGAGAATGGATTTCAGCAGTAGTTCTGAGATTGAAAGTTAAGACGTATATTCAATAAACTGTTGGTTGGACCGAACTAGTACCCAATGCCCTATCTTTTAAAAATGAAGGAATGATAAATGAAACTGGCGAGTATTGGTTTTTCAAGGTAATTTTTTAATAATACTTGTTGCAAAGGAGTTTGTTATTACACAACTTTTACCAAAAATATATGCATATTAATTATATTTTGTAGAGCCCCTGCCTGACATCCAACCAGTTGGTTGTTTTTCCGATAGTATCGATCGAGCCTTGCCGGATAACTATGCTAATTTCCGAGCTCAGATCATCTGGACGAATATGAAGCTGACGGTGTATCAGTGTGCACGAGTGGCCCACGACAAAGGCTACGAATACTTCGGTGTTCAGTTCTACGGAGTTTGCTACGGTGGAAAGGATAATGAAAAGAGTTTTGCAAAATACGGCAAGAGTACGAATTGTTGGGAATTTGACAAACAGAACGGATTAAGTGTTGGTAGGGACTGGCTCAACTTTGTCTATCGGATTGAGTAGCATGGCAAGTATTTTAGCATGTTGTTTAGAAACTCGGAATAGTTTTTAATTCATAATAATAAAAGGATTAAAACGAACTGCATGGTATCACCTAAAAATTTATAATTAACACCACTCCATTTCTTCATTTTTTATGCTATATTCCGTACTAATAGGACCGTTACCAAAAAAATCGTGCTCTTAGGACACTTTTAGTGTATGACTTACTTTTTGTTAATATCATTCATTTCGGTGGATTCCACAGGATTCAAAGAAAAGCAGCTGTCTCCATACAAACGTTTCACCTGCCATGTGACTTACGAAATCATATCTTGAAGTTTCCGCGAAGTAATTATTGCAATGAAATTGGAATGTAATAATACCTCACAATAAAGGTGTTATTTCAAAGAAAGGAGAGCGAAGTGTTCCTTAACTTTACCAAACTAAATACCTTTTACTGAATCAAACAAACTCAAGTTCCTTCAGACATCAAATATCAATTTAAAAAGCTCCAACAATTATTAAAGGCCAGTGCTGTGAAAGATGTTTGGTTTACTCAAGCGAGTTTCTTGAACGACGAGTATAATCATTATGGTTCCTACGACATTCTATAAATCATTCTCAGATCATTATATCAACAATATTCATGAAAAATAACTTTTAAAACGATGCTGTAAGGAGGTTTGAAACTCGTTCCTAAAAATAATATCAATTTCCAAAATTCTGTTTTATTTATTCGACACTTTTTGGAAAATCTAACACTGAATTTCGAAATCCATGGGGATCACGAAAACCTACTTTTGCATGATTCTCGTTCTATTTTCAAGATTGGACTGCGATTCCCACCTTTGACATTAATTGTTCAAACATGTCTAGACCCTTCCCATTAGATAAACTAGTTAAAAAAAAAAAAGATACGAGAACACTCTAGATCATACTGTTCTACGCTAATCCAACATTTTACCAAGAGATTGGGTATCAGGGACTATGAACCTTTGGGGTGTCTCAGGACCTATAAGTTCTACATATAGGACCCTAAGTGGACCACAAAGACAAAAACAAGAAAATACCGTCAACTTCAGGGATGAGTATAGATACATTTCTGTTGTGCTAATTTCCCAAGCCTCGGGGCCAACTATGAGTTTTTCTAATCTCATCGAAAATGGTCTAAACAGTAAGCAAGTAAAATGTTTTGATGAGTATGTCGAGTAGTTATCAGAGCTAGCCAATACAACACATTGCAGCAGATTTCTGTAAAAAATTGGTATAATTAATTTTGGATGTAGTATTATAAACCAACAGCTGTTGTAGAATTCCTGAACTTATTTCACACCGATAACCAGGCGACGCACTAGGAGTCTAGTTGAGAATACAAACTCGATAGATATACTGGTTTACCGAGCCTTGTACGTATTGTTCATTTATGCTAAATTGATGCAGACCCTTCCCATTGTTCAAAGCGGGTGACAATTTTCCAAAAACGGAAGAGCAGGTCATAATTTGAACAGGGGTTTGTTTATACTTTATAAATTACCTGCTGTTCCACACTTAAGTTGACCACAAAAATACGTTGCTGGTTCTAAAGCATGGAAAGGTGCTTGGCTCCTTCACCATGACCGAGCGCGTAATTCTTCGCAGATCAGGCTCTGGTAATGCTTTACATATCTTAATTTAAGACTGACTTATCAAGAAAGCGTCGAGCAATAATTAAATGCACAAATCAATTTTTAAAAAAAAAACCGGTACTAAATTTGAAGAATCACTCATCCATTTATTGATGCTGGAAATTTGGAAATAAATAATGAATAAAAATATTAATATTTTTTATATAAGATAAATTCCCTAATTCTTTCAATACTGTTAATACTTCAAGAATCAGGTTAAATTATTCTTGGAAAACGTCAAAGGAAGCTGTGGTCAGTACTTATTTGTGCCGAGTTTAGGAAAAACAAGTTATTAAAAATTCATGCAATTCTTGTCTAACAGTTTTAAAACACGTTTCAAACTTTTCTGTCTTTGCGCATTTTCAAAAGGAGACTAAGTATCTAAGCAAGGAACTAGCCAATAATATTTTTGTTGATGCATGAAAATGGCGCGCGGTTATAACTCACATATGTGTCTCTCTTGAATGCTTTGTCAATTTGGGAGAGTGTAACTAATTCATGAATGTCTTCTGCTGTTTCCTCTATCAATTAAAACGAGTTATTTTATTATAAAAATAGATCGTCATTACCACTTAATCAGGTAAAACTGCTTGACTTGTAAAACTCAATGTATAGTGATATCGATTTTTTTGCTCATTAGAGCCAAAGTAGTTTTTGTTAAATAATTTATAGATGATTGACAACCATCGGGTAGAGTTGGTTACTATTTTAATTCGCATTCACTTTCTATCTAACGGCACGGTTCTTCCCCGCCCGGTACCCGGTTGCTTCCCTTACCATACTGTATTACCCTGGACAGTGAGGAACAACAGATTTGATCCATGTCTATGTTCAGTATGTTCGGGTTCTTCAGATTGGCACTTGGAATCCTCATAACTGGCCTTTGCTGCAGAGTTGTATTAGCAGGTAACCAATCTAAAAATGTTGGTCTGTACGTGACTCATTTCACTTAAAACGTCCGTGCAAAGTTTGCACTTTCTATAAACCCACTGATTTTCGTCACTGACTTCTGGTTTTATTCATGCATTCCAAAAGAACCTTACCCTTTTATTTCTCGTTATACCTCTCATCGGTTAAACGGTTTTATATAAAAACTTTACGTAGTTCTCCATTTATTATTTTCATATTTTTCTCTTAATTATGGAGGAATATTTTCATGAATGGCTTAACAAGAGGTCGTTTCTTCAAAACTGTCTTCGCTGCGAAGCTCAACGCTCAAACGAAAAGCCTGCTCGCAGTCCTGAGCCTCCATAACGTTCGTTATGTTTGTTTGCATCCCTCTAGAAAACCAGAAATAAAAAACACTCTGATAGCAGCCTTCTTTAATAATTAGCTAACGCTACAACTCTCTCTGTAATGCACCTTTTAAAGAGGGGCGCATAATCTTACGCTGCAGTTTAAGGTTTCGAAGACCATCCCAAGATTTTTCAATCGCCTTAAAGGTAATTTTATCCTCACCTGTCTGATGGCAAATTATAACCACTGACTGATTTTGGATTGAAGTTTCTTAAAATTTATTTTTAAATAAAATCGATATCACTATGACAAAACAATTAAGTCGTTGAAATCGATAAATGCCAAATTTTGCGCGATCTAGACCAGTCCTGCTACTGAAAATCCCACGTCAGGAATTTAAATTGTGCTGTTTAGCAAACAACCTCCGTGAGAAGTAAAAAAAAAATCTATATGTTTGAATTGAAATAAAACGTAAATATAATTCAAACCTTATATTTTCAATAGCCGTTATAAATTATGTAGTAAAAAAGTTCTAAATTACTCAGATTAATCTTAAATAACGTCAGAATTTAATATCAAATTTCGATGCTGGGAAATTTTGGTGCATTTTCCAGATTTTATTTCCTGCGAACTTGAAAACTATTGTAACTTTTTTGTCATCACCTGTACATGTCTAAGTGCAACTTTATTGTTCTAAATTTTGACTTTTGTATTGCTTTTCTATATTTTGAACGGCTCAACAGAATTCTTTTTAAACCTCATCACAAGATCTTCATGATGTATATAATAATGTCTGAAACTTTCATGAAGATTGATTCACTGCATTACCTTTAAATTTTAAGACGAACCCAACCTACAAACGTTATGCTTACCTAGTGTTTCCAAATTAATGCCCACCATACATACCTCCATGATTAGTACATTTCAGTGAGAGGACTGTCGGGAGTTAACCGGAGAAGCATGCCCCCTCGACGCTGGAAATCGGTCCAGTCAACCTAGATCTGCGCCTACAACTCAATCTTTTTTTGTTAAACACATTTTTGGGATATTGTTTTTGTCTTGTCTACTTTAGTAATTGGTTTAAATAATTCTGTCATTGTGGGAAATAATTCTGAATACTTGGCTAACTTGACCACCTGGATAAAACCCAGAAGAAATGAACATCATTGGAAACTCTGCTGGAGAGCATCACGTGATGGCTGGGATAACAGTCGATTCCATTCCCTATGTGACGAAAAAGGACAAACAATTACTATTGTAAAGGTTGGAAAGAATATCTTTGGGGGCTACACCAGTTTATCATGGAGTAAGTCAGCTGGTAAGTATTCTAGTCTGCGTGTTTAAAAGTTTCTGGATTGTCATATAAATTATACTAAACATTTTCAGTGGCGTATTTACTATTTACTTGACGTTCATTTTTCTTTTTTCCTAAACTTATCAGTTGTTCAAAATGACACATGGATTTTTATACGTTTTGGCCTTGGTCCAAGCTGAACGATCAAAAATAGAAGTTTGATTGAAGGCATTCAAAATCATTCTCGAATTGTAGGATACTTGGGTAACGAAGGTTTACCGCGTTATTGTGAAAAGCCATAATCAAACGGATTTTCGAAAACGTTGACAGCTTATAACTGCTGGTTATCATACATGACCTGGCTTCATACTTACCAAACAACAACAAGGTAAAATTAAATGCAACACTTCCAAGGATAGGACAGCTGGTAACGAAAATTTATCATCAGACATGCGTTTTCGATGGCTGGGTGTGGACGGCGCTTAAAACTAATGTGTGGACCTGGAGCTTTTGATTAGTTTATATTGACACGGCCTTACAGAAACGTTTGGTTGAATTCTTTCTATTCTTTATTTAGAGTCTGGTTGCCTCTATCAGTACGATTCACAAGCCTTTTTGTTCTCGCTGGTAAACGAGCCAGGATGGGCACCTGTAATGTTCAATCAAACTGGAGAGTACAGGGGCTCTTACAAATCGAAATCCACTTACAGCTGTTACTCTCTTGGTCCTATTTTTGGAGGAGAATATCTTAGTAATCATGACTTGAAACTGGACCTCTCTCATCACGGGTCTAACTCAGATCTCGGCTACACGTACAGTCCGCCGAGCGGTCACAGCTATGGAAGCGTCTTTGCTCGAACATTCCTGGCAGGATCCTATCAATTCAATCCGGATGAAATAGAAACGTTTTACGACGCAGCCTTTACAACACAAGGTAGGTTCGAGGATTAGCTGGTAGCGCCATTATATGGTATATATAGTTTTCCAGGAATTTTCAAAAATAACAATTAATCTATCAATTTCAAAACGTTGCAGGGGTTAACTTAAACCCTAAAAGACGCTTATACACGACAACAAATTTTCAACGGATATCTTCTTCTAAACTTTTGCTTTCATGTCAAAAACGCCTAAAATGGGCCGGGGTTACCGTTCTTAGTTGGGACATTATTAAACCAAGGTCGTTAATACACCTTAGTAAGTGTTTCTAGGCATCCGCCATGCCAGGAATTTAACCCTCGATATAACGAAGGGCCAACTGGGACTGGCAAAATTTGTTCTCTGTAACGAGGTTTCGTTATATCAAGGTTAATCTTTTTGATATGTTTTACTATTACTGGGGTATAAGAAATTCGTTCGTTAAACCGAGGACTTCGCTATATAGAGATTCGTTATATATCGAGGTTCCACTGTACCCACTTTTACTAATTGCCGGTCAGGGAGATGACTAAAACAAATATCAATAGATAAAACGGCTGACAGTTAACAGCTAACAGGTAACAGGTAGCTACGGTTGATCTAAAAAAATTCGTTGGCAAATTTCGCGCCAGGCTCATGATATTCATTCAGTATGCCGTTAGTTGAGGAGACAATACAAACCTCAAGTTCTGACCACGTTATACAAAAAAAATCCACAGCTTCAACAAGAACAATCAGTCCAAGTTACACGGCTTCATCTAGTGCGTCGCCAAGTCTATCGCCATCAGTAAGTGCTAGTGCGGCGGTTTCACCGAGCACTTCACCGTCAGTCAGTTCAAGAATGCCAATTCTTTCATCAGGTGAGTTTCAAGAGTTAGACACCTACCCTTCTGTGGAACCTCGTTTAATTGAGCGAGTTACCAGAAACTATTTTTATAAGCGTTGTTGCAAATGAAGTAGAGTAGTTCAGTGAAACGCTATTGTTAGTTCATAATGAGCGAATCTGAGTCGGATCTGAGGTAACCAGTTGTTCAATGATGTTAAGTATAAAGCACAAGTTTGAGCAAGGTTTCCATCAGACTTACAGGTCGGGGGGGAGGGGAGGCTGGATTCAACCCAAGGTTATTCTCAGATATTTTAAAACGATTTTGAGACAAAACCTCTTATTCTCAGTAGCTGTTCATTTTAATGTTAGGCGTATTTTATAATAATGTAAAGTTCATTTATTATATGGCTGAGTCTGTTTTCGTCATGCGATTCGTCAATTTGCGGTCCGTAACTTGCTATACGGAACAAAATTTCAACGAAAATGCTCATTTCGGAGCTCTAAATCTCTTTACCTCGGAAAAAAGGTTGAAATTAAGTTACAAGACGTCTATCAACCTTGAGGACTTAGATTTTGACTTTGTCCTTCAACATTTTAAACTGTGTTTATTTGTGAACAAAGGCATGAAGAAACTAACTCGTAATCTTATCGAAGACGATTCTAGACAGTGTTTGAAAATTTTATCGTAGTACACAGTTAAGAAGACGAAAATCGGCTGGCAGAGATTCGAGGTGTTTTGCCTAAGAGAAAATGAGTAATTCCTTCGACAAATATGATAACAAACAGGCCTGCACCCGATCATCTTGACGAGCTTCTTTGTCATTTGCAGTGTTTTTCCAAAGACCAACGAAAGAAAGATAGAAGCGACTCCGAGCCAGACATGTCCAGTTTTCAAAAGACTCCTGCGTCACGTTAGCGAGTGAATACTTACAGTGCTCGGCACAATGCTCCTAGTTTTGACCGAATATACTTAAAAAAATGTCTGTAAACCCTGAGGACTGGGATGTTGACTTTGCCTTTCCAGATTTTAACCTAGCTTTGTTTGAACGAAAACGAAGCTGATACAGAAACTGAATCGTAACCTTTCCTTTGAAGAAAATATGGTCCGTGTTTGAAAATTTTAACGCAGATCACGCTTGAAGACGAGAATGAACTGGCAGAAATTCGAGAGGTTTTCCCAGAAAAATTAACGAGCGAATCCTTCGACAATGACAACAAACTTACCTTGAAAAGCTTCTTTGCCTTTTTCAGTGTATTTTTTTTTTTTACAAGGACCAACGGAGGAAAGATGGAAACGCCTTCGAGAAAGACACAGTGCCCGGTTTCCAAAATACTCCAGTGTTACATTAAAGAGCTAAAACTTACAGCGCTATTAGTTTTGACCAAATAAACTTTTTCAACATGGCAAATTTGTTTTCACTTTCTCGGAAACCCTTTGTTGTATGCTGTTGTTTTCGTGAGCCTATAAAAAGTTTCTTCCTTGACGCCTGTGAAATGATTGTCAAATCGCGCGTCCTGAACTTGTTTCCGGTCCCCTAAACTAGAACTGGAAGAAGCCATATAATAAACATCTTATTAGCCTCGTTTTTTCGGTCCGTACTGTAAATTACGGATCCTCATTTTTTCCATCGATTTCGCGCTTGGGCCATAAATCGATGGGAAAAAACTCGGTCCGTAATTTACAGTACGGACCGAAAACTCGGCAAATAAAAGGTATATATTTAGCCTGCAGGAGAGATATTTAACAAGATAACGGTCTCGTTTCCTAACTTCAAAATTTGCAAAATGGATTGCTGTTTTTGTAGAATTAAACTTTTAATAAGCTAGGTTTCACAATGAAAGCCTACTCTGTGTACAATTCAAGCGCCATAAAACTATCGCTTTAATGACTTAAAATTCATTTGGTCGGTTAATTTTACGATGATCCGGCGCGTGTTAGTCAACAATGCTGGCTATGGTGGGCGAATGGTGAGCAGAGAAGGTTCTCCAATGCTTTTTACACCTTGTTTGTGTATCGCACTTTGTGCTCCTACATTTTGCGCCTGCTAAAAATGCCTGTTGTTTAGGCTAGGTAATTTTTTTTATATACTTATTTTATGATATAAATATCCGATTTTATGAGTCAGCTTTTGTGTTTGTTATTTTTAAGATCCCTGCATAGTGACAATTTACACAAATCCTTTTATTGAGAGGATGGTTGTTCCACATCCAGTGGCATGCTTTACAGGTGCTGACAATCTCGAGGAGGAACTCGGTGATTTTGCAGAAGACATAAATTCAGAAACTGACGCTTATGATGTAGTGGAAAAGTGCGCTGAGTTGGCTCACGGTAAACATTACAACATGTTAGCGTTGGGGAAGAATAGTGTGTGCCTATCCGGAGCAGACACTCAAAACAGATACTACATCAATGGTACAAATGGGGCGGATTGTAATGACGGCATCGGCAAGGGAAACAGTATGTTCGTTTATTCCTTAGGTTAGTGTTTGGTGCTGCTTTTACTTCATTCTTCTTCGTTCAATTGATGTTCTGCTAAATATACAGGGTTATACAGTGGGTGAGCTAACAACTTGCGTATTTGAAGTATCAAAAAGACGGCACAGCACTGAAAGCCTCGAAAATTAAAACCAATTCCGAGAGAATAATTGCTTCCAAGTCAAAGAAGGTGCAGGAAGAAGTGGAATTAAGGGTGAAAATCGCTACAAAACATAACTCTTTTTACATTTTACATATGTTTGTTTATGAAGGCATGACGGATAATGTCTGAACAGCGACGTCGGCATTGGTTCTCTTTTTGTTGCAACTGAACTACGGTAAATCGAATAAAGGCCAAGGGGGTTCCACACAGACTCGAAGGGCGTCCGATTAGTTACTATCCGTTAGACCCAGGGGCCCCCCTGGTTACACCACTGTCTCACGAATAGATACAGTCTTACAAATCTACAGAATTAGTGGAATTCCTTGGGACAGCCAGGCTTCAAGTGTATCCACTATTTTCACATAGACCATAATGCACCTTGTTTCCCACCCCTACCCCAAAATTTTGCATAACCATTGTCTTCGATTTCTCTTGGGACGACTGCAATACCCAGGAGAAATTGCAAACAATGATTATGCAAAATTTTGGAGGGTAAACATGGTGCATTATGGTCTATGGGAAAATGGTGAGTGACAAAAAATAACAAACAACACAACACAAGAAAAAAAAACTAGTATGTTAAGACGTGCTATCTAGGCTCTGTATTAGTGTAAGGAGCTCAAGATAGATTACTAATATATATCCAATCGCTGATTCCGCCACTTGAAGGTCCAATCAATGTGTTTCTACTCTTTCTGAATTAATTACCTTCTCAATTCCTTGCTAGATCACTTGCCTGATCTCAAGCCACTTGGATGCTATCATGACAAAAGCAACGATCGCGCCCTGCCAGATCACTATGCTAACTTCCGAAAACAGATAGACTGGAAACAATTAGATGAGACAATACACCATTGCGCACAAGTGGCCTACAATAAAGGTTACCACTATTTTGCTGTCCAGTATTATGGAGAGTGTTACTCTGGAAATAATGCCTCGGCAACTTATGCCAAACATGGCGCGAGCGAAGACGGCTGTTATTGGATTGATAAAGACTTAGGATTTGGAGTGGGAAAAGAGAACGCTAATTTTGTTTATAGGATAAACTAGCCTGTTAAGGTTCAATTTGAGTCGTGTTGCAACTATTATTATGGAAGTACTTACGATGTCAAATAGGGTCATGATCTATGCAAACTTAACGTGTTTCGATATAGTTTTTCAGAGGCCATACCGATATTTTTCAATCGCTTTAATTGTGGTTTTATCCTTGTCTGATATCTATAAAGTTTTCACCAATGATTGACTATAGATTGAAATTTGTCAAAATGTAGGTTTTAGTAAAATCGCAGTGTTACTATGAAAACAATAAACAAAAAACCTTGAAATTGATAAACGCCTAATTTTGCACGATCTGGAGCAGCTACTGAAAATCCAACACTTGGAACTTAAAGTTTGATGTTTAGCAAATAACCTCCGTAAGAAGTAAAAAACTCTGCATTTTTAAATTCGTCTAAAACGAAAATATATTTCAAACCTTCAATTTTCAATAGCCGTGATAGATTATTTAATAAAAACGTTATAAATGACCCAAATTATTCTTAAGTAGCGTCAAAATGCTGCTTAATATCATATTTCGATGCTAGGAAATTTTGGTGTACTTTCGCTCTTGCGATCTTAAGAGCTAACCCGTTTTCTCACCACCTGTACAAGTGCAATTTCATTCAAAATTTCGACTTTTAGGGCTTTTTTGTATATCTCTGAAAAGACTCGAACGAATTTTTGTAAAATCTCTTCACATAATCTTCATAATGTATATCATTATGATGATGTTTGAAACTTTCATTAATATTGATTCACAGCAACACTTTGTGTCTCGAACATCACTTCGTCTTTAGCTCTACAGTTCATGGTCAATAAGAACTTGTCCTCGTTACCTACATGGTTCGAACAAATTTTACTCTCAACATGGATAATAAAAATTACCCATGCTCTCAATTAATAACACTCAGTTGAATTTCGTAGGCATGAATACTTTGAAACACCGTCGTTATTACCAAGCTCTGGAATTGATTTATAAATGTCTTCAATCACTCAATAGGTCCAAATAACTTGGGTAATGTTTTGAATTTAAGGGATTGATGTTATAATCAAAGGATTAGGGAAATAATTAACTTGCGTGGTACAGCCTAATGGCCGTAGCTAGCATGAGGCAAGACGAGGCAGTTGCCTCGTCTTGATTTTAGCCTTTTTTCTTTTTTTTTTGAAGAAACGTTCAGTTAACTGAGAAAATAATCCCTACAAATAATTGGATTGGTTACGATCAAACCAGCTAATATAAGGTGGATGAATTGAGGGGAAAAGCATTTTAATGAAGCTAATTCGTTAAATGTGAACTGAGAGTAGCGGTTTTTCAAATGCTTTAAAATGCAGATGGTCATCAACTTGGCACCAGTATCGCTAAGCAATAAAAAAGAGAACTTCTAAGTACACTTGCCCAAGATTGACTTTTCTGAAGAAAAATGGCACGGAAAATGCTTACAATAGCATTTCTGAGCCTCTAGATTTCAAAATTTTCTGGGGGGGCATGCTCCCAGACCCCCCTAGCGTCTCGCCCCTTCGGAGCTCGAAACTAGCCTCGTCTTGTTCTGAATTCTGGCTACGGCCCTGAGCCTCATTTTAACATTGATTGGATGTATAAATTCTTTTCATTTACAGCTAGCTTAGCAAACTGTGGGACAAGCTACCGTTATACATTAGAAATTCCGATTGCTTTTAATTAATATATCTTAATGTGTTAAATTCTAGCTCTTTTTAAATAGTTTTTTTATAGATGATGCATGTATTTTTATGTACCCAATTAACAATTATTCCTCGAGCCCGAATGGGCTCTGGGTCAACAGCCCATGAGGCCGAAGGCCTCATGGGCTTTTGACTCAGCGGCCATGTGGGGCCATAACTGTTTTAGTAAAATCCAAATATTTGGTAAAAAATATCGAAACAAAACAACTTAAGCTAGTTAAAGCTAGTTTTTAATGCCTTTTTGCCGCCAAAAAGCCGGCGCTTTTCGCTATTAGTGGGCTATAACATATAGCCTAGCAGTAGCTAATTACAACCAATCAGAAGCAGCACTGGTAATAGACCATCAGTTGGATTTTACTAACAGATTTTAGATCTTATGTTCAGTAGTTTAAGTCTGCACTGAGGTTTTCACTTTTTTCTAGTATATCACGTGCGTGCATGTTCAAACGAGTTTTTGTTAACTCTTAGGTGTTGACATGTATAAATAAACTACTTACTTACTTACTTACTTACTTAGTTACTTTGAAGAACAGTGAACTCAAAACAAGCCGTCGTTACAAGTTCGTATTAGGGACCTTACGATCTGACAACGGCGACGTCCATGAAAACGTCGCTGAAAAACAGACTTCGCATCATTTTAAAGTGTTTCGCGATTATCCCAATTCGCCCTGTTACTTAAAAGAAGGGAATTTTGGCTGGAGCTGAAGAGAGGGGAACGAGCTCAAGTTCGGACAGAGATGGTAGAATTTATCGCCTTGCCGTTCCTGTTCTCAAGTAAACTTAAAATTTGGTCATTTTACGCCGTAGTCGTGAAGTGAAGGCAAAGAAATGTACAAAAAAGCATGATGCACGTGCAGAGTTGTTGTTTTGCTCATTAAACCTATTGCTTTTTGACGTTCCCGTTGCCTTCGTCGTCGTGGTTTCGTAAGGTTCCTATTTTCCCCGAAACGAAAAAAAAATGTCTATTTTTAAAATTTACCAGCAATATGGGCAAAATTGTGCTGGTCCTACTATATAATGAATGCCTAATATGTCTAAGCAATTAATCATCATTCATATATTTAACAATTAGTCGCCGAAGGCGACGTGAATATCGGCGAATAGTCACCGAGAGGAAGTCGAGGTGACTATTCGCCGATATTCACGTAGCCTGAGGCGACTAATTGTTTTAGTATAATTACATTGATGATTATTCGAGAAAGTAAAATTATTGATCAATTTCCGACCCCGAAACATCAAAAAATCTGGCTGCCATTTTGAAAACTGCTAGTCTTCAATGCTATAATCACCGCGCGGTGATTATAGCGGGATAAAGCGAAGCTCCTAGCCAATCACAGCACTCTAGTTTCGATAGTCATCGCTGTAATTATACTAAATACAAATAACGCTAAATAGTTAGGCTCCAGTGTAACTTGTAACAAGATTTGGTTGCGTAAGACACATTCTCTTTAGTTTCTAAAAATCGTAGCATTGGCTGATGGGAAGAAGGATGTGTAGTGAAAATTATAAGTTTCTATGTTGAATTGTTTTTATGATAATTTATACTTGCCAATACTGAGTTAGCAGGTGCCATAAACCGACTATCATCAGCTAATGGTTAATATTGTAAGCCGCGAAATTAGCCGTCATTTAGCAGAACTGGGAAATTAAACCTGACAACAAAAATTCTGATCCATGGCTCTTTTAAGGTGTTTTTTGCTCGCTCTTGGATTCTTCGTAAAAGGTGTCCTGTACAGAAGTGTCATGGGAGGTACGCGATCTTGCAATTGTCATTTTCACACAATCTACTTTTTTTCATAGTTTGCGTCAGTAAAGAGGCAGCGTGGCCGAGCAGTTAAAGCGCTGAAATTGTAATCCACAGGCCCTGAGTTCAAGCCTCGCCGTAACCTGGCCCATAGCTGAATTTGTTTTCGGTTGTCCCGAGGTTTAAATCCTTAGCTACCCAGTGTAGAATAGCTAACTGCTTCACCTCTTACCAGTTGGGTTCTTAAGCATTTGGATTATTTGATTCGTTATCTCAGAAAATACTCATAACGGGAGAGAGTAATAAATTATTTGACTTTTGTACTGCTACTACTACGCATTTCTGTCACATTTTTGACCTTGGAGTTGCGAGTGAGACTGGGTCCGTGTTGTGCCGAATTGCACCACAGGACTGTTTTGGGGACGAATTTTGACCCAGTTTCCCACGTAAGCTTGTAATAACCAATACATAAAATGGCTGACGCCCCTAAAATACCGTAAAATTCCGAAAATATTCTCCGGGGCTTATATTTTCCAAAGATCCTTTTTGAGGGGTTTATATAGGTAGGAGAAGTCGTTACGTCGATCACTTTGCCATGGAAGCAAAATTTTTGGATGAAAACAAACCGAAAACGTCACTTAAAAAGTGAATTAGCACTGCTTCAAACTTAATTTAATTTGGCAAACGTCGGCGAAATTTCCTGGGGTTGAATAAGAAAGGACCGTATCTAAGTTTATTGATGTGTTCTGACGTACTCCATAAAGCAAGCGTGTGAAATTAGGACGTTTCATGTCGCAGTTGTGCAACGACGGCAAAAAAATGCACAAAATAGCGTGATGCACGAGCTAATTTGTTGCTTTTGTCAATAAAAACCTATTACTTTCTTGCCTTTCTCCTTCCGTCGCCGTAGTCGTTGGTTTTGTTGTCATCCAGAAATAGTGCTATAACCATGGTGACGTGACGTCACCAAGGTGATGACAAGGTGATGAACTAAAAACGATTAAAGAAACAAAAGTTTTAACAACTAGCCTTCTTTACAGGCTCCATTTCTGTTGTTAAGCAACAGAGAGAAAGCGAGAAGTTAGTGGCAAACTGGTTCACAAGACATATCTCGCGAGAAGTTGCACCGAAACAATGCTTGATTAACATCGACTTAAACATCCTATGGGGGCAAAAAAGGCAGTTAATTGGAAAGGAATTTTTAAGATGGGGATCCCTTGAGAACTTGCTTTACCGAACGAGGTCGAGAAACAATTCAATTGCATGCGTCTGATTTGCCAGAAAATATCCGTTCAGTCTTAGTAAAATTTCCGCCGTGAACATTCCGGTCTCGCTAATTGGCCACCAAGTCACCGCGGGGGCCTCATAATAGCCATGCTATGGTGAAGGTGAGTAATTTCCCTTTTCGGAAGAATGAGCTCTACCCATCTGTGATGCCAGCATGAAACACTGCGTCTCATGCTTAATATATTACCTCAATCATTCTCAGATCACTACATAAATAACGTTCATCAGATTTATGAAAAATAATTTATTGGGACGATGCCGTAAAGGAAGTTTTGAAATGAAATCAAGTGCTAAAAATAATAAATTTTTAAAACTCCTCTCAGATATCCTGAGGTCAGTTTAAAAAAAACCAACACATTTCGACCTCTTATATAGCTTGCATTTTCCTCATTTTATTTGCACGTTTGGACTGTAATTCCCATCCGTGACATTCCAAACATATTTTAGCCCTTTTTTTTCAATTAGTTGTGTAAAAAAGAAAATAGTCTTTTTGTTTCTTCACAGCGATGAGCAGTACTTCATCCAAGACCCTCATTTGACAAGGAAGTTATATATGCAGTATGTCCCAGTTGGGTGTCCTGGAGTCAGCGACATTGGTAGCTATGACATATGGTTGACAAAAATACACAGCTTTAATAAAAGCTTTATAACCCCTGATAAAACGATCGCGAGCTACTGGGGCGAGGCAGTGTCCCTAATGCTAAAAGAAAAGCTCGTTTCCGAGTTCTAATAACTCTCATTTTCAAAACGAGGCTATCAACGGCTTCGCACTTACCCTCGCCTTGAAACAGAGGTTTAGTGCAAGCTGGAAATAGGCTATAGAGCACTCAGTCGATAAATTGAAACTTGTACTTGTCTCCGAGGCTCAGTGGGGAATAAAACAAACTAAATATTAAAAACCCTTGGGCGGTTTATAATATTTCTTTTGTTCTTCTTTTGTGTTACTCCACAAGCATTGGAGCCAACTATGAATTTTTTACTTATCGAAAATGCTCTATTTCAGTACAAGTTAAATACGGCAGCAGATTTCTATAACAATAGCTAACAACCTATCATGATTAGTTTCTGATGCAGCATCAATCAGTCAAGCTACAGCTGTTAAAGAATTACTGAAATTATTACTTGCCGATAAACCCTTACCTAGGAGCCTTGTCGAGAATACTGATTCTTCGTTAAGAGCTTTATTTTTAGACGGTATATGGATGGCATCTATCTAGAATGATTCCTTTCTCTTTGAATAGAACATTCTTAAAACTTCTTCCCATTGTTTTAAGCGACAACTTTCAATAATTAAAACGGAATAGTACCTCGCAGATCAACCGATTTATTATCAGTTTACATGTCTTTCAGAGTGGTTTGTCAAGAAATCTTCGAAGTGTAATTAAATGCAAAATTGTTTTGACCAGGATACTGTCTTTTAGGAATCATCCATCCATTTATTTGATGCTGGAAATGAATGAATGAATGAAAATTTAATAGGCAAATCTCCTTACCTGTGTCAATACAGTTAATACTTAAGCACCCGGTTGAATTATTCGTGAAAAACGGCAAAGAAAGCTCTGCTCATTACTCATTCTTGCTCCTCAAACGTTATCATTTTCTCTTGTATGGTTTTTGCGTACTTTAAAATTCGCATTTTCTATCCAGTACTCGTTTCGGTCTTGAAACCTATCTCTTCGATTTCAATAACATCAAATGAGCTATTAAAATTTCATACAATTCTTGACTAACATTTTGACAGGTTTCAAACTATCATTTTTCAGTTGCCCATTTTCAAGAAAACATAATATCTTTTTAGCACAGGAATTGGAGATTATGTTGCTATAAACATGGTGTTTCTGGCTAATACATGTATCTGCCTTTTTTAAAAAAAATACTTTGACACCACGGTGTAATATGTATAATAAATTATA
Source organism: Porites divaricata (assembly GCA_038088405.1). Lineage (NCBI taxonomy): Eukaryota > Metazoa > Cnidaria > Anthozoa > Scleractinia > Poritidae > Porites > Porites divaricata. The sequence goes on from JBBMOI010000003.1 coordinate 45,077,796, forward strand.
TTGCTTCTTCTTTCCTTTTTGCTGAATAATTTATGCAACCATCGGGAAGAGTCGGTTGAACTGTTTCAATTTGTATTCATTTTCGATCGAACGGGCTGCTTCCCTTACCATACTCAGGAATACTCTGATCTTTTAAGAAAAAACAGAATTGACCCATGTCTTATATGTTCGAGTTCTTCAGACTGGCACTTGGAGTCCTCATAACTGGCCTTTGCTGCAGAGTTGTATTAGCAGGTATTTAACTAACCAATCTAAAAATGTTGGTCCGTACATGACTCAAAGTTTGCACCTTCTTCACCCACACAACATTGATTTTCGTCACTGACTTCTGGTTTAGATATTCATTCCAAAGGACTTTGCCCTTTTGTTTCTTCAATTCTCATCAGTTAGGCCTGTTTCAAACGTCGTGCTACTGCCGTGCTAAGCTCAGCTGGCTCGACTGTAGCTCGACTGCAGCACGACACTAGCGCGACTTGGTTTAATTCAGTCGAAAAGAACGGCTGTTGGCGAAAACAAAACGCAAAAATAAAGAAACAGTTTGGCAAACTTTTAAATGTATTCTAATGTATTTATAATTTATAAAATGGGTCCGGCACGGCGGTAGCACGATGCTTGAAACGGGCCTTAAAAGGTTTTACTATATAAAAACGTTATGAGTAAAAACTCCAAAAACTTATCCGGGGGAGCATACCCCCTCGGCTCTCGTTTAGGAAATCGGTCCGAGTCAAACCTAATAAATCGGTCCGCGCCTGCACCCAATGATCTTTTTTTATAAAACACATTTTTGTGATACTGTTTTTGTTTAATTTCTACTTTAGTACTGAATTAGCTTAAATAATTCTGTCAATTTGAGGAATTTAATTTGAGGATAATCCTGTTAGTCAACAATGCTGACTATGGTGGGCGAATTGGCGGGCAGAGAAGGTACACCAACACTTTGTACACCTTTTTGTGTGTCGCACTTTCTGCTCTATATTTCGCGGCTGCTAAAAATGCCAGTTGTTTAGGCTAGGTATTGTTTTGTATTTTTTATAATATGAATCTCCGATTTCATGACAGCCTTTGTGTTTGTTATTTTTCAGATGCCTGCATAGTAACAATTCACACAAATCCGTTTATCAATAAGATGGTAGCTCCAAGAAGAGTGGCATGCTTTAGAGGTGCTCATAATCTCGAAGAGGTACTAGGCGATTTTGCAGGAAACAATCATGATGCAGTGGAAAAGTGCGCTGCGTTGGCTCGCGACAAACATTACATAATGTTCGCGTTGGGGAACAACAGTGTGTGCCTATCCGGAGCAGACACTCAAAACAGATACTACACCAGTGGTACGAAAGACGCGGATTGTGAAGACGGTATCGTCAAGGGAGACAGTATGCTCGTGTATTCCTTAGGTTAGTGCTGAGTATTGAGAATTCAGATGTGTACTGTGCCGCTGTAACAATTGCAATAAGAGAAGCGCATGTCTTTAAAATATATAGAAACGTTTTTGTTCACAAAAAACCCCGAGTAATTTCGAAAAGACTCAAGTTCTCCTAGGATGACCGAACAGATATAAATTTTATAGCGCTGCTTAGAATGCATTTCTAGAGATCTGAAAATACTCTGGATAGCCTAAATAGTGTTTTCAATGCATTTAGGAGGAAACCGTCGTTGGGTGCCCCTGATCTTACAGTTAAAGAGAAATGACTTGTTATGCTATGCTTTTTCTGGAGGCCAACATGCGAAGCTATATTCAATGTCAAAGTTAAAGGGACTCGTTGATGTTTAATGAAATATATGTATACATGGTCATGAGGAAGAGAGCATAAAACTTGAGTAATATTATGTTACTTAAAAGTATTATGTACTAGGTGGAGAACTAACGCAATACAATGCAAGGGGTACATTGCTGAATCTCTAACGAAGCCACTTGAAACTTGTTTCTCTTCTTCTCACAATCAATTTTCCTTACTTATTTCTTGCCAGACCGCTTACCTGATCTCCACCCACTTGGGTGTTATAAGGACAACCAAAACCACGCCTTACCAAACAACTACGCTAACTTCCGAAGTCAGATAAACTGGAAGCAAGTAGAGACCGTGCAACAGTGTGCACAAGTAGCCTTCAACAAAGGTTACGAATACTTTGCTGTTCAGTTTTACGGAGTGTGTTATACTGGAAATGACGCTTCGCAAACTTATGACAAATATGGCAAGAGTGACAAATGTTTGGAAATTGACAAAACCTTAGGATTTCGAGTAGGAGAGGGGGACACTAATTTTGTTTATCGGATAAACTAAGCCAAATGAAATTGATGCAACTCGTGATCAAAGCCGAACTGCTTTCCAAACTCTGCCTTGAAATAGGTCTGTTTGTTGAGTTACAACCGCGGTAACTTCGCCGTACCGCTAATTGAATAAAGCTTTTGAAGTGTCCACAACTATTAGCTTGTAAACAATCCTGCATGAATTAGTCTTACTGCTTCTTTCTACTGCTATGTAAGCAATAATTTAAGTCAAACAGGGTGATCTCTGCACGAGCTGCTTGCATGCATGAAAAAAGCTACAGGGTGTCATAACATTCATGGAAAATATACCTTTTGTTTACCTTACTGACAAGAGGTTGTTTAATGCGTGGGGATGAAAATAACTTATTAACTGCAAATTCATGAGGTTGGGAGTATTATGGTGTTGACTACACAAATAGAATATCCCTAGTAACACAAAATAAAAATATAAAGAAATAAAAGAGATTTGACAATGTCCTAACAGTAAGAGAAAAAAACATAATGCAAGTAGTACAATAAAAATGATGTTGTGTTTAGACGTCCTTAATGTATTATTTGAATAAAAAAATAAAGTAAAGGTCGCAAAGTTAAAAATGATTCAAGGTGAAATGACTATTCAATTTTTTTTAAATTACTGCATCACAAAGTGTACAACTCCTCAGATGCCTGTACCAACTTCCAAAAAACGTTTACGTTCATGACGACTTGTCTTTCGAACCGGAAAATAAATTAATGTATTTTAAGGATAAAACTATAATACATGACTCTACTGTTCCACTCCAGTCATTGTCCATTACAAGTTTCTTCTGAACTTTCTTTTTTCCTTTCGTTTTTCTATTTTATTAATTCAAGTAATGAAAATGCATAAAAGAGAAATTTTCAAGAATCCCAACTTTCTTTATACCTATGATTTTACGTCAGCAATCAAAATTACTAGCCCTACAACCAACCGTTTCCCCGAATACAGTCAGTCTAATTAGTTATTCTAACACGAGCTTTAACCTAACGTACAACAAAATAATTTGAACTGAACTAAATTGTATAGTTACGTAAAAATCCGGCTTAGGTTTAAACTCAGATGAACATAACAAGTTTCAGGGGCACCTAACGTCAATTTTTGGAAAATATCTGTTCGGAAGACGATTTGAGATCTAGAATTTTCGGAACATTTGTTTTTAAATCTCTTGCTTGCCTGCCTCTCCTAGGATTTTCAAACCCCCCAAAAATGGTATAATTGCCCCCATTTTTAAAGGATTTTTACCCTAAAAAGGTCACCTAGAATTTTCGGGAGCCTTTTTTCTGGCTGAAATTTTCGAAAAGGTAACTTTGATCCCTATAATTTTCGGATCACTAGACTTTCAGCTAGGAAATCCGAACAGATGAAAAATTTTTAGGGGATAAAAATATGCCTATATCTACCGTTTAAATGCTAAAATACGTTCAACAATGCTATGTTTAAGTGGTTTTGAATTATCTTCTCGTTAATTGGGTGCCCCTGAAGTTTCAGTCCTCTTGACTAGAAATAAAACTTAGATTTCTTTAGCACTTTTTATTACAATCCACGTAAGTACCCAGTCATGAATCGAATCCAAATGGATTATATCCCAATAAAGAACAATTTGACATTACATTCACAGTCGTGAATTTGTGCAGCTAATAATTTATTTACAAAACAAGGTAAGGAAATTAAACAACAGAATAAAACCAGGTTGGCTTTCCATTCAATCAAACAACTTCTGCTGTGTTTGTTTGCATCTGCATAGAAACCTGCATAACAAGAGTTTTTGTTAATCCTGTCGCCAACAAAGCATTAACAAATCATGTGATAACTTCTCGGAAGGTGACGTCAGCAGAAATTGTGAGATCACGCGCGTGTGCGAGCTTAGCAACTCAGATGCGATAAGAGATCAGGCTCTAGACCTGATGACAAACCAAGGATTCATTTATCGTGGAACCAAGCAAGGTAGAGGCGAACGGTGTTAAGTCAAGAAACCGAGAGAGAGAATTCTCTTTTGGTTAAGTACATTATTCACATTAAGCAAGTGTTTCCATTTTATCAGTTTTTTTTTTAATTGATGATTGATTTGAAGTTTAATGAACATACTAGACTACAACTGTTGCTTACACAGGGATCAATTTATTCAAAAGACAGCAAAGTACGTAAAAAGATAATCATCAGTCTTAGGCGTGTTACCGTAGTATACTGCGTAGATACAAGTACTTTAATACTGAGTAAAAATGTTCAATTTCTAATATCGTATTTCAATGTTAGAATCCCTGTGCAAAAGTACAGTGCCCTGTGCATACACGTTGCCTCTCGGACTTTGAAAATGATACAGTCGAATGCGTATGTCTACCAGGATCCAGTGGAGACAACTGCGACCTGCGTATGTTTAAATAACCTCAGAATAATTTTCCTCATGATCAAATCCAGTAATATTAGGGGTATAAACAAAGAATTAGGTGAGTGGGCTGCCATCATCAGGGCTAATGTTCGCTGAGATCGATTAACAGAAACGGTTTTTTTGATGTAGTCGATCGAGGAAAAACAGATCTTTATTGATGATGCAACCGGCAATGAATCTGTAAGTTTTGAATCGGTAAAAACGGCAAGTGACGTTGTAAAAACAACATTTACGGGACTTTTTAGCGATAAAATATGGTAATGACCACGATAACAGAAGTTTAAAATTACATTACAACTGAAGACCCCTTTAAGCCCCATAACAGTAATCATATTTTTTGCAACATACTGCAGAGCTCATTACGATCTATCTATTGAAGGTTAATCTCTAAAATATGCTGCATAATACAGCAAAAAGACAACAACTGAATAGCAACAACCATGGGGAGGGGGGACAACAATTGAATAGCAACAACAATGGGGAGGGGGGACAACAACTGCCCCCTCTTCCTACCCCCTCTTCCCACCATGGTCGAGTTGCATGTACGTAAACTTAATTAACTGTGTACCACAGTAGGAAATACTGTAACATAGCAAGGGAAAAAATCACTACAAAATGTTCCGTTCGTCTAGTCGTCTCTACAACCACGCCCGAAATCCCATTGGCATGCTTTTATGGTGCTAACGATCTCAAAGACAGAGTTGTCGACTTAACCAACCAAATGAAGTGGAACAACGTAAATGAGGTCGTGAAAAAGTGTGCCGAGCTGGCGTACGCAAACGGCTACCGACGGTTCGCTTTGGGCAAGAACGGTTTCTGTCTATATCCGGAGCTAATATGAAAGACAAATATTACCTCAATGGTATTGAAAATGCGGTGTGTACAGACGGGATTGGAACGGACAACAGCATTTTTGTATATTCTTTTGGTAACTTCATGTACTGCCCATTCCAAGCTTATTTCCATCACAACATGCTTTGTAAAAGAATTTAGGACAGAAATATTAAGAAGGGGTAATTATTCAGTGACATGGCTAATGATTGAAGTTTTCAGCATAATGTGAAAATAACAGGTTTCCGAAGGTCTCAAATTGTGCAAAACCAAGTATTCAATCAAATTAAATAATCCTCCGACTACATTCATCTCCATAGATCCAGCACCGAACCTTCAGCCCATTGGCTGTTATAACGAAAGCGCAAAAGAACGAGCCCTGCCAGTATTCAATGCTAACGTGCGAAGTAACATCGACTGGTTAAACATGGAATTAACGGTTATATCAGTGCGCACAAGTGGCCAGTGATATCGGCTACGAATACTTCGGCGTCCAGTTTTACGGCGAGTGCTACGTATACAGTGGCAGGAATGCTAAGGAAAGTTATGCCAAATATGGAACCATTACTGAGGGATGCTGGAAGTGGGATAATCAAACTGGATTTGTAGTTAGAAAAGAGGGGACAAACTTTGTGTATAGACCATAATGCACCTTGTTTCCCACCCCTACCCCAAAATTTTGCATAACCATTGTCTTCGATTTCTCTTGGGACGACTGTAATAGATGGTTTTCACGGTGACGTCATCAAACTGTAAAGTCAAAATAACGATTTCTTATTTACACCAGGTTGAAGATAAACAAAAAATAAATTTTTGTACAAGTTTTCAGTCCCGTAGCACGTTTCATTTCGAAAATACAGCAATTTGAACTTCCGAGTTTTCACCGTGCGTGACACCAAAATAGGGATGCTGTCTCGTTGAAATAAAGTATCTCCTCTTGATTTTCAACAGTTTGATCATTTCAAGTATTAGAAGATGTGTTTATGCGCACGTAGACTAACTCTCGAGTGAAGAGAAAGAGCTTTTAGGGAAAAAGTGAACTCCAGATGTTTTTGTTGATTTCCGGCGGCCATATTGGTGGACAGTTTCTGTCCACCAATATGGCGTCTCCATATAAAGCTCTACAAAGGTGCGTGAAACGTTTCGGCAGATAACTCAGAAACTGCTGGCCAGAAAGACCTGAGATTTGGACAAATTGTTTATATATTAGTCTTTTATAACATTTTATTTTCTTGGCTTCTTCCACTTTGGCGGTTTCCAATATTTTTTTTGGTGCAGTGTTTATTGCGTGACAGTGAAAACGATCTATACCCAAGAGAAATTGCAAACAATGATTATGCAAAATTTTGGAGGGTAAACAAGATGCGTTATGGTCTATGTGAAAATGGTGAGTGACAAAAAATAACAAACAACACAACACAAGAAAAAAAGGAACAAAAACGTATATATAGGCGAAACAGGGAGAGCAATGCAAGACAGGATAAAAGAACATGACAGAGATATACGGCTTGCTCATACACAAACCTCCGCAGTTTCGGAGCACGCAAACGAAACGGGGCATCTTCCTTTATGGAATCAAGTCAAGTTTATCGATCGTGACCCTCACCGATACACACGTAGGGTCAAAGAGGCTATCCAAATAAGACTTCATTCTAATAACATCAATAGAGACAACGGAATCGAAATTCCTGAAGTATGGATGCCCACGATCAGAAAGCATAACAGCCGTTCAACTACAAAGCGGACCCGTGAGGGAACATCATCTGCTAATCGGAATAATAAGGATCGAAATACACCAATCACAGCGAAACAACGTGCGTAAATAGCTACACGTAAACAATCGACCTCATCGCCTGATGAAGACTAGCAGTATTGCAGTCGAAACGTCGCGATCAATATCTCAAAGCGATTCTATCGTGAGACAAACGAATAAACGTTCATTCCTATCTGACACCACGATGAACAATATTCACATCTTTAATGACAAAAACTAGTATGTTAAGACGTGCTATCTAGGCTCTGTACTGTAAGGAGCTTAAGATAGATTACTAATATATATCCAATCGCTGATTCCGCCACTTGAAGGTCGATCCAATCAATGTGTTTCTACTCTTTCTGAATTAATCACCTTCTCAATTCCTTGCTAGATCACTTGCCTGATCTCAAGCCACTTGGATGCTATCATGACAAAAGCAACGATCGCGCCCTGCCAGGTCACTATGCTAACTTCCGAAAACAGATAGACTGGAAACAATTAGATGAGACAATTCACCATTGCGCACAAGTGGCCTACAATAAAGGTTACCACTACTTTCCTGTCCAGTATTACGGAGAGTGTTACTCTGGAAATAATGCCTCGGCAACTTATGCCAAACATGGCGCGAGCGAAGACGGTTGTTATTGGATTGACAGTAACTTAGGATTTGGAGTGGGAAAAGAGAACGCTAGTTTTGTTTATAGGATAAACTAGCCTGTTAAGGTTCAATTTGAGTCGTGTTGCAACTATTATTATGGAAGTACTTACGATGTCAAATAGGGTCATGATCATATGCAAACTTAACGTGTTTCGATATAGTTTTTCAGAGGCCATACCGATATTTTTCAATCGCTTTAATTGTGGTTTTATCCTTGTCTGATATCTATAAAGTTTTCACCAATGATTGACTATAGATTGAAATTTGTCAAAATGTAGATTTTAGTAAAATCGCAGTGTTACTATGAAAACAATAAACAAAAAACCTTGAAATTGATAAACGCCTAATTTTGCACGATCTGGAGCAGCTACTGAAAATCCAACACTGGAACTTAAAGTTTGATGTTTAGCAAATAGCCTCCGTAAGAAGTAAAAAACTCTGCATGTTTAAATTTGACTATCTGTATGTTTAAATTCGTCTAAAACGAAAATACATTTCAAACCTTCAATTTTCAATAGCCGTGATAGATTATTTAATAAAAACGTTATAAATGACCCAAATTATTCTTAAGTAGCGTCAAAATGCTGCTTAATATCATATTTCGATGCTAGGAAATTTTGGTGTACTTTCGCTCTTGCGATCTTAAGAGCTAACCCGTTTTCTCACCACCTGTACAAGTGCAATTTCATTCAAAATTTCGACTTTTAGGGCTTTTTTGTATATCTCTGAAAAGACTCGAACGAATTTTTGTAAAATCTCTTCACATAATCTTCATAATGTATATCATTATGATGATGTTTGAAACTTTCATTAATATTGATTCACAGCAACACTTTGTGTCTCGAACATCAGTTCGTCTTTAGCTCTACAGTTCATGGTCAATAAGAACTTGTCCTCGTTACCTACATGGTTCGAACAAATTTTACTCTCAACATGGATAATAAAAATTACCCATGCTCTCAATTAATAGCACTCAGTTGAATTTCGTAGGCATGAATACTTTGAAACACCGTCGTTATTACCAAGCTCTGGAATTGATTTATAAATGTCTTCACTCACTCAATAGGTCCAAATAACTTGGGTGATGTTTTGAATTTAAGGGATTGATGTTATAATCAAAGGGTTAGGGAAATAATTAACTTGCGTGGTACAGCCTAATGGCCGTAGCTAGCATGAGGCAAGACGAGGCAGTTGCCTCGTCTTGATTTTAGCCTTTTTTCTTTTTTTTTTGAAGAAACGTTCAGTTAACTGAGAAAATAATCCCTACAAATAATTGGATTGGTTACGATCAAACCAGCTAATATAAGGTGGATGAATTGAGGGGAAAAGCATTTTAATGAAGCTAATTCGTTAAATGTGAACTGAGAGTAGCGGTTTTTCAAATGCTTTAAAATGCAGATGGTCATCGACTTGGCACCAGTATCGCTAAGCAATAAAAAAGAGAACTTCTAAGTACACTTGCCCAAGATTGACTTTTCTGAAGAAAAATGCCACGGAAAATACTTACAATAGCATTTCTGAGCCTCTAGATTTCAAAATTTTCTGGGGGGGGGGGGGCATGCCCCCAGACCCCCCTAGCGTCTCGCCCCTTCGGCGCTCGAAACTAGCCTCGTCTTGTTCTGAATTCTGGCTACGGCCCTGCGCCTCATTTTAACATTGATTGGATGTATAAATTCTTTTCATTTACAGCTAGCTTAGCAAACTGTGGAACAAGCTACCGTTATACATTAGAAACTCCGATTCCTTTTAATTAATATATCTTAATGTGTTAAATTCTAGCTCTTTTTAAATAGTTTTTTTTATAGATAATGCATGTATTTTTATGTACCCAATTAACAATTATTCCTCGAGCCCGAATGGGCTCTGGGTCAACAGCCCATGAGGCCGAAGGCCTCATGGGCTTTTGACTCAGCGGCCATGTGGGGCCATAACTGTTTTAGTAAAATCCAAATAGTTGGAGAAAATATCGAAACAAAACAACTTAAGCTAGTTAAAGCTAGTTTTTAATGCCTTTTGCCGCCAAAAAGCCGGCGCTTTTCGCTACTAGTGGGCTATAACATATAGCCTAGTAGTAGCTCATTACAACCATGGCAATCAGAAGCAGCACTGGTAATAGACCATCAGTTGGATTATACTAACAGATTTTAGATCTTTTGTTCAGTAGTTTAAGTCTGTACTGAGGTTTTCACTTTTTTTAGTATATCACGTGCGTGCATGTTCAAACGAGTTTTTGTTAACTCTTAGGTGTTGACGTGTATAAATAAACTACTTACTTACTTACTTAGTTACTTTGAAGAACAGTGAACTCAAAACAAGCCGTCGATACAAGTTCGTATTAGGGACCTTACGATCCGACAACGGCGACGTCCATGAAAACGTCGCTGAAAAACAGACTTCGCATCATTTTAAAGTTTTTCGCGATTATCCCAATTCGCCCTGTTACTTAAAAGAAGGGGATTTTGGCTGGAGCTGAAGAGAGGGGAACGCGCTCAAGTTCGGACAGAGGTGGTAGAATTTATCGCCTTGCCGTTCCCGTTCTCAAGTAAACTTAAAATTTGGTCATTTCACTCCGTAGTCGTGAAGTGAAGGCAAAGAAATGTACAAAAAAGCATGATGCACGTGCAGAGTTGTTGTTTTGCTCATTAAACCTATTGTTTTTTGACGTTCCCGTTGCCTTCGTCGTCGTGGTTTCGTAAGGTTCCTATTTTCCCCGAAACGAAAAAAAAAATGTCTAATTTTAAAATTTACCAGCAATATGCGCAATGTGCTGGTCCTACTATATAATGAATGCCTAATATGTCTAAGCAATTAATCATCATTCATATATTTAACAATTGGTCGCCGAAGGCGACGTGAATATCGGCTATTAGTAAAATCCAACTAGTGGTCTATCATCAATGCTGCGTTCTGATTGGTTGAGCTACTAGTGGGCTATATGTTATAGCCCACTAGTAGCGAAAAGCGCGGGCTTTTTGGCGGCAAAAAAGGATTAAAGTCTAGCTTTAACTAGCTAAAATTCTTTCATTCTCGATATTTTTGACCAACTAGTTGGATTTTACTAAAACAATTATTCCTCTCGCCCTCATGGCCTCTGATTCAATAGCCCACTCGGCCTTCGGCCTCATGGGCTATTGACTCAGAGCCCATTCGGGCTCGAGGAATAATTGTTAAATAGTCACCGAGACGAAGTCGAGGTGACTATTCGCCGATATTCACGTCGCCTGAGGCGACTAATTGTTTTAGTATAATTACATTGATGATTATTCGAGAAAATAAAATTATTGATCAATTTCCGACCCCGAAGCATCAAAAAATCTGGCTGCCATTTTGAAAACTGCTAGTCTTCAATGCTATAATCACCGCGCGGTGATTATAGCGGGATAAAGCGAAGCTCCTAGCCAATCACAGCACTCTATTTTCGATAGTCATCGCTGTAATTATACTAAATACAAATAACGCTAAATAGTTAGGCCCCAGTGTAACTTGTAACAAGATTTGGTTGCGTAAGACACATTCTCTTTAGTTTCTAAAAATCGTAGCATTGGCTGATGGGAAGAAGGGATGTGTAGTGAAAATTATAAGTTTCTATGTTGAATTGTTTTTATGATAATTTATACTTGTCAATACTGAGTTAGCAGGTGCCATAAACCGACTATCATCAGCTAATGGTTAATATTGTAAGCCGCGAAATTAGCCGTCATTTAGCAGAACTGGGAAATTAAACCCGACAACAAAAATTCTGATCCATGGCTCTTTTAAGGTGTTTTTTGCTCGCTCTTGGAGTCTTCGTAAAAGGTGTCCTTTACAGAAGTGTCATGGGAGGTACGCAATCTTGCAATTGTCATTTTCACACAATCTACTTTTTTTTCATAGTTTGTGTCAGTAAAGAGGCAGCGTGGCCGAGCAGTTAAAGCGCTAAAATTGTAATCCACAGGCCGAGTTCAAGCCTCGCCGTAACCTGGCCCATAGCTGAATTTGTTTTCGGTTGTCCCGAGGTTCAAATCCTTGGCTACGCAGTGTAGAATAGCTAACTGCTTCACCTCTTACCAGTTGGATTGCACCATGGGACTGTTTTGGGGACGAATTTTGACCCAGTTTCCCATGTAAGCTTGTAATAACCAATAAAAAAATGGCTGACGCCCATTAAATACCGTAAAATTTCGAAAATATTTCCCGGGGCTTATATTTTTCAAAGATCCTTTTTGAGGGGCTTATATGGAGAGGAGAAGTCGTTACGTCACGTTGCCATGGCAGCAAAATTTTTGGACGGCAACAAATTAAACCGAAAACGTCACTTAAAAAGTGAATTAGCACTGCTTCAAACTTAAATTAATTTGGCAAATGTTGGCGAAATTTCCTCGGGTTGAATCCGAAATGACCGTATCTAAGTTTAGAAGAGGAAAAAGACAACTTTTGTGTTGTGTTCTGACGTACTCCATAAAGCAAGCGTGTGAAATTAGGACGTTTCATGTCGCAGTTGTGCAACGACGGCAAAAAAAATGCACAAAATGGCGTGATGCACGAGCTAATTTGTTGTTTTTGTCAATAAAAACCTTTTACTTTCTTGCCTTTCTCCTTTCGTCGCCGTAGTCGTTGGTTTTGTTGTCATCCAGAAATAGTGCTATAACCATGGTGACATGACGTCACCAAGGTGATGAACTAAAAACGATTAAAGAAACAAAAGTTTTAACAACTAGCCTTCTTTAGAGGCTCCATTTCTGTTGTTAAGCAACAGAGAGAAAGCGAGAAGTTAGTGGCAAACTGGTTCACAAGACATATCTCGCGAGAAGTTGCACCGAAACAATGCTTGATTAACATCGACTTAAACATCCTATGGGGGCAAAAAAGGCAGTTAATTGGAAAGGAATTTTCAAGATGGGGATGCACTTGAGAACTTGCTTTACCGAACGAGGTCGAGAAACAATTCAATTGTATGCGTCTGATTTGCCAGAAAATATCCGTTCAGTCTTAGTAAAATTTCCGCCGTGAACATTCCGGTCTCGCTAATTGGCCACCAAGTCACCGCGGGGGCCTCATAATAGCCATGCTATGGTGAAGGTGAGTAATTTCCCTTTTCGGAAGAATGAGCTCTACCCATCTGTGATGCCAGCATGAAACACTGCGTCTCATACTTAATATATTACCTCAATCATTCTCAGATCACTACATAAATAACGTTCATCAGATTTATGAAAAATAATTTATTGGGACGATGCCGTAAAGGAAGTTTTGAAATGAAATCAAGTGCTAAAAATAATAAATTTTTAAAACTCCTCTCAGATATCCTGAGGTCAGTTAAAAAAAACCAACACATTTTGACCTCTTATATAGCTTGCATTTTCCTTATTTTATTTGCACGTTTGGACTGTAATTCCCATCCGTGACATTCCAAATATATTTTAGCCCTTTTTTTCAATTAGTTGTGTAAAAAAGAAAATTGTCTTTTTGTTTCTTCACAGCGATGAGCAGTACTTCATCCAAGACCTTCATTTGACAAGGAAGCTATATGTGCAGTATGTCCCAGTTGGGTGTCCTGGAGTCAGGGACATTGGTATCTATGACATAAGGTTGACAAAAATACACGGTTTTAAAGCTTTATAGCCCCTGATTAAACGATCGTGAGCTACTAGGGCGAGGCAGTGTCCCTAATGCTAAAAGAAAAACTCGTTTCCGAGTTCTAATAACTCCCATTCTCAAAACGAGGCTATCAACGGCTTCGAACATACCCTCGCCTTGAAACAGAGGTTCAGTGCAAGCTGGAAATAGACTATAGAGCACTCAGTCGATAAATTGAAACTCGTACTTGTCTCCGAGGCTTAGTGGGGAATAAAACAAACTAAATAAAATATATTTCTTTTGTTCTTCTTTTGTGTTACTCCACAAGCCTTGGAGCCAACTATGAATTTTTTACTTATCGAAAATGCTCTATTTCAGTACAAGTTAAATAGTTTTGATCAGCATGTCCACAACTAGCCAATATTACACGGCAGCAGATTTCTATAACAATAGCTAACAACCTATCATGATTAGTTTCTGATGCAGCATCAATCAGTCAAGCTACAGCTGTTGAAGAATTACTTAACTTATACCTGCCGATTGATCCTTACCTATAGGAGTCTTGTTAATGATATATGAAATGAATCATATATATGAACTGCGGAAATGAAATGAAATGAAGATATGATCGTCGCAGTGAAACGCAATTTAAGCAACTGCGTAAAGAAGCCTGAAAAAAAAAATTCAGGACTTCAACGGGGTTTGAACCCGTGACCTCGCGATACCGGTGCGATGCTCTACCAACTGAGCTATGAAGCCACTGACGTTGGGAGCAGGTCAATTATGGGTTCATATGTTCCTTTCACGGGAACATATGAACCCATAATTGACCTGCTCCCAACGTCAGTGGCTTCATAGCTCAGTTGGTAGAGCATCGCACCGGTATCGCGAGGTCACGGGTTCAAACCCCGTTGAAGTCCTGAATTTTTTTCAGGCTTCTTTACGCAGTTGCTTAAATTGCGTTTCACTGCGACGATCATATCTTCATTTCATTTCATTTCCGCAGTTCATATATATGATTCATTTCATATATCATTAACACTCATTTCTTTCACGGGAACATATGAACCCATAATTGACCTGCTCCCAACGTCAGTGGCTTCATAGCTCAGTTGGTAGAGCATCGCACCGGTATCGCGAGGTCACGGGTTCAAACCCCGTTGAAGTCCTGAATTTTTTTCAGGCTTCTTTACGCAGTTGCTTAAATTGCGTTTCACTGCGACGATCATATCTTCATTTTATAGGAGTCTTGTCGAGAATACTGACAAACTCCATTGATGTTCATCTTCGTTTCCTCTTGGATTCTTCGTTAAAAGCTTTATTTTTAGACGGTATATGGATGGCATCTATCTAGAATTAAATTCTTTTCTCTTTGAATATAACATTCTTAAAACTTCCATATCCCATTGTTTTAAGCGACAACTTTCAATAATTAAAACGGAATAGTAGGTCACAATATTGGAAATGGGGGTCATTTTTGTTTTGTAAATGACCTGTTCCACACTTTGATGACCACACAAAAATACGCTGACAAGATGCAAGGATAAAGTCCTCGCTCCTCGACCATCTTGAAAGCAATGACCGAGCGCGTAAGACCTCGAAGATCAGCCGATTTATTATGCTTTACATGTCTTTCAGAGTGGTTTATCAAGAAATCTTCGAGCAATAATTAAATGCAAAATTGTTTTGACCAGGATAATAAATTTTAGGAATCATCCGTCCATTTATTTGATGAATAAATATTTTGAATAAATGAATAAAAATTTAAGAGCAATTCTCTGTAAGAATCAAGCAAAGTGGGAAATGAAAAATTTTGACCTCCCCTCAAATTTTGCATGCAATTAGATATTGTGGGGGGATGTCTAAAAATGCACTTTGTTTGGGTTGCTACTTTATTGTTGTCATGGTAACACCAATTGTTTGTTGGTGGCAAAATATCTAATATTTAACTCAGAAACTGTTGTAAAAAGTGCAAAATGTGTAGCTCTGTTTCTCAAGTCCATTAAAAGGCTACAACCCAAGACTTTAAGCAGATATAATACCATCATTCTAGTTTACATTTGCGTATATTTCTCTTTATCATATCAAATTTGCGTGTCATAAACGGTTAATCAACTACATAGAGTTTCGGCCATTTGAGTTGATGGCTAAAATATGGTTATCCTTTCCCTGAATTTCTCCAAAAGTACGGCAGTTCCAGAGCTAAAACTAAGCAGGCAGTTTACACACATATCCTAGTTACTAAGTCTGTAAAAATCTCTGCGGGGCGGGCTCTTCCGTTTGCAAAGGCAATTAACGAACAAACGCCAAATTTCAGTTTTTGTATATTTCATCGCAGTTGACAATCTATCTACTAGCAAACAAAATTTCTAAAACACTGAAACTACATTCAGTATCAAAGAGTATTATGTACTGAGTCATTTGATGATCAAAAAATTATTACTGGCTTTCAGTTTTCTAAACAATATCGATCACAATAAGGCTTACTTTACGGTTTTCTCTCCTTCACCGCTTGAAGCGTAGCATTTACATTCAACGAACACTCGGCTTCTCGAAATATTCTCATGTGTCTGGTTGTGCTGTTTCCCATTGTAAACCATTGTAAGTCTCCTCAGTAACTGACAGCAAGTTATTAAGTGATACAGAAGCCGATAAAGAAGTCATACACAAGTCCTTGGCAAGCCAAACCACATCTTGTAAACACGCACGCTTCCACTTTGTCCACTTTGCATTTACGCCGTATTTCTTCATTAGATGCCATCAGTCGCTCCAGAGAGAGTTAAACCTCATTAGGTTTTAGTCATTAAGCCCAAAATAGGAATTGCAAACGTATTTGATAAAATCCGAAACTTCAAGTCGAAAACCGAGCTTAGAAAGCTGAAAAAGACACTCGTTGACATCTCTGTGAACATGCAACCTCTCCTGGTCAGCGGTGTTAATCAATGCAACATGAACAATTTCCGGTAGAAATAAAATCCTTTTCCCTTCGCCTCCTGGAGATAATTGGAAAAAGGACCGCCTGATCGAAGGTTACATCCCTACCTTGCTCAGAGAGTGAAACCAAATTATGTTTTCTTAGTGAAAGTAATCGTGATGTTTGTACCTATCTGCAAACTTACGGGCTCAGCAAATGTTGGAAAGGTATTACCGATGAAGTTGACTTCCTTTGACGTGCCGGTAATAAAGTTCGTTTTATTTTCTTCACTCTTCTGTAAAGTACTAGGGGGGAAAACAAAACTTTGAACAAGGAAATTTAGGGAACATAGACTGGAAGTTATTTGAGAGACTGTAATTTCTCAGCTTGTGTATGGCTAGCAACACTAATTTTGTCTCCACTCTCCGTTAGAGGTTTCAACTGCCAGTAGATGGCTATTCCTTTTTAGTCACTATTTGGGTTGTAAATTGTTCACAAAGCCTTTTACAAAATGACACTTTACTTGGACGGCTTGTCTTCTTGCGGTACATGTTGTTTGGACACTTTGCAGATACATTCTCCCCTTTTCCTCGTTTTCCTTGATTTGAATGCTGACCCCTCTACTTTCTCTGAAGTTAGGATATGTAGCTAAGCCTGCACGGAGTTTCTATTGGATCACGCTTGCATAAATTCCTCCCCCCGCTTCAATCCCTTTTACGCCGGCCACGCATGCGAAATATAGCTAGAATAAGAGTATAAGAGAATGTATAAGAGCAATATAATTTCAGCGCAATGTGTACTGAGATTGATAATTTAACATCAGTTGTAAAAAAAAAAGCTTTCTTCTATATTAAAATATATTTAAATATCTCAAGTCCATGTTCCCAACATTCCGGTGTTCCAGATTTTCTAATTACTGCATTTTAAAGTACAAGTTACAAATTTGTGTTGGTACAACATGTTTCAAATCCTATGGTGAGCGGCCATAGGAGTTACTTGATGGGTTCCCCCCTAGTATTTAACAGAAGAGTGCAGAAAATAAAATGAACTTACCTGCACGGCAGACGGTAGGAAGTCAGCATGCAACTCCATTGGTAATATCTTTTCGAAATTTGCTAAGCCCGTAAGTTTGCAAATAGGTAGAAAAATTACGATTACATTCACTGAGAAGGAAAAATTTCGTCTGACCCTGCATGCAACCTTCGATCAGGCGATCCTTTTTCCCCATCATCTCCGGGAAGTGAGGGGAGAAGAATGTTACCGGAAATGACCGGAAATTCCCGGAAATTGTTTATGTTGCGCGATTAACACCGCTGACCAGGACAGGTTGCATGTTCACGGTAATGTCAAAAAGTGACCACTAGCTCAGCTTTCTGAGCTTATCGACTCGAGATTTCGGATTTTAATTCGTAGATAATTCCAATGCTTGGCTTAATGACTAAAACCTAATGAGGTTTAACTCTCTCTGGAGCGACTGATGGCATCTAATGAAGAAATACGGCGTAAATGCAAAGTGGACAAAGTGGAAGCGTGCGTGTTTACAAGATGTGGTTTGGCTTGCCAAGGACTTGTGTATGACTTCTTTATCGGCTTCTGTATCACTTAATAACTTGCTGTAAGTTACTGAGGAGACTTACAATGGTTTACAATGGGAAACAGCACAACCAGACACATGAGAATATTTCGAGAAGCCGAGTGTTCGTTGAATGTAAATGCTACGCTTCAAGCGGTGAAGGAGAGAAAACCGTAAAGTAAGCCTTATTGTGATCGATATTGTTTAGAAAACTGAAAGCCAGTAATAATTTTTTGATCATCAAATGACTCAGTACATAATACTCTTTGATACTGAATGTAGTTTCAGTGTTTTAGAAATTTTGTTTGCTAGTAGATAGATTGTCAACTGCGATGAAATATACAAAAACTGAAATTTGGCGTTTGTTCGTTAATTGCCTTTGCAAACGGAAGAGCCCGCCCCGCAGAGATTTTTACAGACTTAGTAACTAGGATATGTGTGTAAACTGCCTGCTTAGTTTTAGCTCTGGAACTGCCGTACTTTTGGAGAAATTCAGGGAAAGGATAACCATATTTTAGCCATCAACTCAAATGGCCGAAACTCTATGTAATTGATTAACCGTTTATGACACGCAAATTTGATATGATAAAGAGCAATATACGCAAATGTAAACTAGAATGATGGTATTATATCTGCTTAAAGTCTTGGGTTGTAGCCTTTTAATGGACTTAAGAAACAGAGCTACACATTTTGCACTTTTTACAACAGTTTCTGAGTTAAATATTAGATATTTTGCCACCAACAAACAATTGGTGTTACCATGACAACAATAAAGTAGCAACCCAAACAAAGTGCATTTTTAGACATCCCCCCACAATATCTAATTGCATGCAAAATTTGAGGGGAGGTCAAAATTTTTCATTTCCCACTTTGCTTGATTCTTACAGAGAATTGCTCTTAATTGGCAAATCTCCTTACCTGTGTCAATACAGTTAATACTTAAGAATCTGGTTGAATTATTTGTGAAAAACATCAAGGAAGGCTCCGCTCATTACTCATTCGTGCTACCCAATGAACAGAGTTTAGAAAAACAAAGAGCATCCAGTTATCATTCTCTCTTCTATGTTCTTTGCGTACTTTAAAAATTCGCATTTTCTATCCAGTACTCGTTTCGGTCTTGAAACCTATCTGTTCGATTTCAATAACATCAAATGAGATTGTCGTGTCTTTTTCCCGCGAGTTTTAATTATGTTAATGTATTTTCTTTGTTTTGGAGCACGTGACACTGTTGTGATGCAGTCGGTCACAAAATTTAGAGCCTAAGCGTCGATGTTTTCGCGTGGACTTTATTTTCTTCTTTATAGCTTGATATTTTCAGTTTGATGCGGTTGCACGAACAAGTTTTTTCGAGTATAGAGTTTGTCGATGAATTTGTATTTGCTCGTGAAGGAGCTGGAGACAAAACGGTGGATTAAACAGGATTTGCTTTACGACGCGTGGACTAGTAATTTGGGCCGAGTGTGATCTTATCGTCGAAGTAACCCACAGAGATATTAAAATTTCATACAATTCTTGACTAACATTTTGGCAGGTTTCAAACTATCATTTTTCAGTTGCCCATTTTCAAGAATACTTAGTATCTTTTTAGCACGGGAACTGGAGGTTATGCTATGTATCTGCTTTTAAAATATATATTTCGACACCACAGTGTAATACTATATCAACTATCTTGCTTCTTCTTTCCTTTTTGCTGAATAATTTATGTATAATTGACAACCATCGGGTAGAGTCGGTTGAACTATT
>JBBMOI010000003.1:45107500-45175000 GCA_038088405.1 Porites divaricata
TCTGGCCGGGAAAAAGTTGTTTTCCTATTTGTGCATTCGTTTAGATTCCGCCGCAGTTTAGACAAATGACGTCACTGGCCGGTGTCACGCGACGACATTTTCCAGGTTCAAGTTTCGTCAGCAGATGATTATTTCGAGTTATTTTCTTTTTCTGCCTATTTTTCATCTTCCTTTCTCTTTTAATTCTACGTCCTTCTAATTAGGATGGTCTTTGAGCGCCTAGCCATCTGCTGACAAAACTTGAACCTGGAAACAGTATTGCGGTACTGTTCATTGCGCTCTCCTGTCTAATGCACGTGAGTATTTTTAAGAAGTTAGATTAATGGTAAATGATTACCATTACACAATTTCTGACAGATAATGTATGATGAAATTGATAGAGCATCCTTTTCAATCGTTGTACCGATCAATTCGAGGTCATCTCACGTTTCCTCGCAATGGCTGAGGTTGATGGTGCATAAATGCTTGAGATAAAAAAAAAAAAACACGCAAGATGGATACAACTTAAAGTAAACGTGACCGAGAATAAATGCGGTATCAGTAGTCAATTTTTGACACGGTATTTCGGTATTTGCCAATTTTTCTTACGGTATTGCGGTATTGGGTACCCCCCAATGTCCCCCAAGCATGGCCTTGCTCTCTAACTTCGTCACCTTCTTTAGGTCCGCTGACCCCATACACGCGCTGACCCGTAACGTCCGTTGGAATGTATGAAACGAAATACACATGCAGCCCACATTCAAAGCACTCACAGGGAATTTTTGGTGATTCCCAAAGTGGGAAAAAAACAGGAAATTCGTGGGGTTTTCTTGGGGTTTGGTTGTAATTTCCCAAATTGGGAAAATGCTACCAAAACCAATATTGGGTTCAAGTAAACCCAATAAAAACCCGCAAATTGGAATCGTAGTGTACCAACTTTAACCCAGGAATGGAGTTTTCGCGTCCCATATTTATCCCATTAATGGGATTTTACCAACCCACAAAAACCCCAAAAATGTGATTCAATTGTCCCAGTTGAACCCCAATAGTGGGTTAATACTGGGCCATCTGAAACCCAATGTACAGATTATATTGCAACAGTAACACCCCAACCATGGGTTCTTATTGCCCCAGGTAATCCCCAATTAGTGGTATAACATTGGTCCACTTTTATCCCATTAAAGGGATAGTATTTGACCAATTTAAATCCGAGGTAAGGGAATACATTGGGATAGTAATACTCCAAAGATGGGTTTTTATTGCCCCAGTTGATCTTCAATGGGATAACATTGGCCAACGTATTTCCTGAAATATGGAATTTTTTGGTCCAGAATGTCATTGTAATCAATCAAGCAGCCTTTAAAAATATTGGTCCAGTTGTAGAACACAAAATAAAGGTTCGACAATATTAATTTGGTTAACAGTAACATTTATTTTAGATGGCAATGCCGGTGTCAATTCAAACTGGTTGATTGTTATTAAACAGGTATTTCATCTGTATCTCTTTATATGAAAATATGACATCCAAAAAATACAATATCATTGAAAAATATATTAAACTGTTTATTTTAAGTTCATTCACCAATCCTAGAGCAATGCCTTTATGAAGAGTCATATTGTCGAAGGCTATTCCGTACATTCATCAAACAGCTCAATTCCTTAATGAACACATCAAATGTCCTTTAACTTCATTTTCATGGTTAAGAGCAGTATTTAATTATAGCTAAGTCCTACCTGGGAAAAAACAGCGTCAAGTCATAATTATATAGTATATCTCTTGTATAGTTTTTACACAGCGGACATGTCAGAACATTCTATATTTCCTCTAATGCATCGAAGTCCTCAATTTCAATATTCCGCCAGAATATACTTATTCTAAAGGATTTCGTGGACGATTTGCAGCACAGACCACAGTTATCTGTATAAACAAAAAAGGTGGAAACTTCATCTATAAAACGAACAAATAGCACCCAACAAGAGACAATCGAGCCTCGTACGATCTCAACGGAGCAATCAAACAAGAGTTTACACACAAACCTTCCTCTTTAATGCGCAATCCAGCTGAGTCATTGTTTAATAGAAGACGATTTTGAAACAAGACAAATGTAAGCAACTTCACAAGTGAATATTTTGCGTTAAAATCTTTGGATGCACACCTGATGCATTCATTGTAGGTCAGCACTCGTTAACATCCGTCGAAGGGCCCTCTTATCTTCGGTCAGATTTCGTAAACGTATGACGTCACGCTCGCCTCGAAGTAAATAAGGTGATTCATCTGCACTTCGATCGTCCATATCCGACTTGTTTGAATTTTGGTGAGAGATTTTGTCCCACTTTTTCGATCATTCCTCGATTGATTCCTATCAATTCAAACAAGAAGATGCCACTGCCTCCGTTTAAAGGATGTTTTGATGTTTTAAGCCTCTTCTTACTCCGCGGGGAAAAGGACCTTTCAGTGGATGTTACTGAATAACATCCTTTGAATGGCCCCAGATAACCAGGCTATGTAGGTGACAATTATACATTGAATTATCACTTTCCTTATTGAATACATGTACAGTGTAAAAATCGCCATACTTATATTTCACACTTGAGGAGAAGGATCAATATTTTTATTTATTATTCCACTGTCATGTCATTTCACCATATATAATTATAAGGTCAAGAGAATGCGCAAAATATGAGGTTGTAATAATAATGTTATTTAATAATATTTCTGTCTGATTTCGTTAAAATGACTGGTCACTAGGTTTTCGCCTGGCGCCGGGCACAGCCCAGCACCAGGCCAGTCCAGCGTCTAAAATGGTAGGGGGCTTGCTGTCTTGGTCGGTTTAGCTGGATAGCCAAGAGACTGCCCTAACAGTGGGTGGGTGGATCAGACCTGGGGCCAAAATTAGTGGGGTAGGGGGGGGGACCGTTTTGACACAGCCCCTTCAGTAAACAGCAGTGTTCACTAGAGGCTTTGACTGGCAAGTACCTTGTTCTTAATTTGCCCTAGCCACTGAGCTGAATCGGGCGTCTGCTGAGATTAATAGCCTTTGTCTCTATTTTTATATTTTGCATGCATTGTGCTGCTTCGAATAGCCTTGCTAGCTGCGGCCAATACTTCTTTAAGTTTATTTGTTTATTAATAAAGTTTTGTTGTTGTTGTTGTTGTTGTTGTTGTTGATAATTGCAGAGCTCAGTGGGAGGCACAGACAGTCACCCATTGTCCTGGGTGGGGAGGATCAAAGTCTTGGTATCAAGGACACACTTAACATAGGACCTGTAGACACTCACTGAAGCCATGTTTGCATAAATTTTGTCAGATTTATTTATTTATTTAGGCTTACTTATTTTATGCTTTGTAATTAAGGTTGCAAATGAAAATGTGCTTAAACTGTGCATTTTGGTTTGAAGCCATTGATACCATGAAGTCTTCATCTACATGATATTTGCAAGCTATTTCTTGGGAAAGGTTGCCTATCAGGTCAATGGGTTTGTTCAAGATTGTTTTAAATATGTTTCTTTAACAGTACATCAATGAATGAATGGTGGAATCAATATTTTTAATTCAACTTAAGTAATCCCTCAGAGTTTTGACTTGGCTTCTTGTTGTTTCATCAAAAATATGTCCTGTAAAAACTGAAAGGGGAGGGTCCAAAGAATTTGGAAATGGTATCTTCCCATCTGCATTAGCCCTTCCCTCTCTGTAGATAATCTCACTCCCTCTTTTCTTTGGGGTCTTGCTTGAATATTAGTTTATAAGTGTACCTTAAAGCCTCTTCTGCTGTAATTGTTCCTTCAACTTCTTTCACAGTAAAGGCATGTCATTCTAGAAAAAAAGAAAATGCTCTGTCATTCGATCAAGTAGAGCAGATGCTATTTAATTTCATGAAGCAAAAACAAACATGGAAAAGTAATTATTCAACAGTAAGATTGTTTTTCCTTGTTTGATCATCATTAAACTTCCCTTCAGTTTTCTTGTGCATTATTGACCATGTAATTTGACTGGTGGATCGATTCTTATTCAGTATCAAAGTGTTGACCAAATTACTCCGGAATTATACTGCTTGTCAAAGGCATCTGTTCAACCAAACTGCCCGGCCATACAGTGGTGGATCCAGACCTTCAGGTAAGGGGGGGAGGGGGGGTCATCCAGACCCCTGAGATTTTTAGACAAGTTTGGTCTTAAAATAAGGGGGGCCCAGGCCCCCCGGGCACCTCCCCTAGATCCGCCACTGCCGTAGAGAGAGGAGTATTTGCTATAGCTATGATCTATCATGTGGGCAACTATTCTCTATGTGGATGTTTGTTACCAAGAAAAGACTCTTTACTTACAATACCGGTAGTTTGGATTAATGCAGATTTTTAACATAGAAATTAATTGCTGTGAACCCAGATTAATGTCTGTTAGTAAGAGGTGCATGTACGCTTATAGGAGGTGTTGGTTACAGTCATAGCAGGTCAAGCATACCCCCCAAGATTCTATTAATTAATTGATTATTTGAAAAATGAATCCGTTAGTCATTCCCGTAACTGGTGTCCAATTCAATGCGGCATTTCTGCATGCGTAATGAGCAGTGAATCTTTTACGAGAACTTCTCTGTATTTGGTCAGATTGAAAATCTTTGAATGGGTTGCGTTTCTTAGAAGACATTTACAGCAGATTCAGGAAAACAGAGCTGGTAGAAATTTGATAACTGCCTCGTGTGAATTCACAGCTTATTACACATGCAAGAATGCAAGAATCAATCTAAATAGCAACGGATTCAACTTTTGAATAACAAATTCATTAACGGATTCTTGGGGGGTAGGCTAGACCGGGGGGGGGGGGGGCAGTTGGGTATTTTTTGGGTGGGTATGTGCCACCCGGGACTCCAAATTGGCACCCCGTTCTAAAAAAAAATTCCCCTAAAATTGATACCCCATTGTAGAAATGGGCCAATTTTTTATACCCTGTTCTAGAAAACGCCTCTGAAATGGATACCCCATTCTAAATCAGGAGCTTCAACCTAACTCTAACCCTACCCCTACCCCCCCACCCCCCCCCCCCCCAGTGCTTGACCTGGTTTGACTGTCACAGATCTAGAGGTTCTGTACCGTACCTGATGGAAATTGGGATTTTTTTCCCTGCTCAAGTTCTGTGCAAACTAAATGTCATACATGTTAATGCTACCATTTAAAACCGGTAGTTTAAAAACATGAGTGATGTTCAGAATACCGAAAGTTTAAAAATATTTCTTTGTCTAACTGCAAAACTGTAAATTATAATAATTATAATCATTACTATTACATTATTATTTTATCAATTACAGTGAAACCTCTATTAAGCGGGCACCTTCGGGACCTTCTCAAGTGGCCACTTAATAGAGGGTGTCCACTTATTAGAGGTTTTAAAAATTGTGCAATGTTCATAAATGATCAACATTAAACGTTTACTCTGTACTATGAAAAAGTTGCAAGTTGTTAAAGAAGCTATCCAGAGTTCAAGTTCATTACCTTTCATTACCAACTTCAATTTGCTTGTAAATGAACATTAACTGACTTCAGTACGTATTTCAAGGACGTAATCCAATACTACTATTGTCAATTCAGTCCGGTGTGTGCTTAATAGAGGTTTTTAACAATAGAAAGTAGCCAAATACAACTTATTTTAGTGTCCGCATGCGCTTAATAGAGGTGTCCACTGAATAGGGGTTTATTATAAAGGGAAATATCAGATGTCCGTCTTGGGACCCGGCTTAGTGTCCACTTAAGAGAGGGTGTCCACTTAATTGGGGGTCCGCTTAATAGAGGTTTCACTGTAAAATATTCTAGTCATTGCTATTACAAATTGTGGCAATACTATGCAAAATATGCTGACGATGCAAACAAACTCAGCCATGCACAGTCATAGCTGTTTGCTTGAAAGGGAATTGCCTTTAATGTAAATAGCAGGGGGGGGGATTGTCTCCACCCCCCTTCCCTACCACCATTTCTCAACCCAAAATTGGTCATTGTAGCATCCAGGGTGCACGTTTTCTACCCTCCGACGACTCAAGAAGTACGTTGAAGAAGGATTGTTTTAGCCTTTATGTGAACAACTGCCTACTTATGCATACCCGGCCAACTGTCGATTGCGGATTCTATGGACACTGTTAAGATCTCAAAGAGATTTGCTAGTTCCAACGAACTAAGCAAATGATATTTTGGGAAATTGGAGTAGGGCTATGGTCAACGGCCCACTTTGTATATAACAGTGGTGGATCTATGGGAGGAGCTGGGAAGCCCAGGCCCCCCTCTTATTTTTAGACCAAACTGAGGCCACGCCCAAAGGGCTGAAAAATTTTTTTGGGAGACCGCCCTCCCCCCCTTATCTCAGGGTCTGGATGACCAGTGCCCCTCCCCCCTCCCCTTATCTGAAGGTCTGGATCTGCCACTGTATAATATAGCTACTACTCACCTGTGCCTCCAAAGCCTTTGCTTGCCTTGTGGTTCTTGTAGAGGGAAAATTTTACGGTATTTCGAGCCTCAAAATCTTCGATTAGCTTTGTGCTTCTTCAGCGGATGAAACAGAATATAAATTATCAGACGTACAACTTAGTGCAAGAATGGCTTTCCATTGTTTAATACTGTTAGCTTTCTTTAGCTGTCTTTCTTTTTCTGCTCGTTTTTTTTGTGTGAATGTTTTGTGTAGCTGTGTGTGGTGTGTGGTACCTGACCCTTTAAAATAATCATTTATAAATAACCTAAGTGAGGCTACTCTATCTTTTTAGCCCTCAATGGTTATTATGGGCAGCCTGTACTCTCTCGATATATTTATCAATTTTTTTTATATCTTGCAAATCAATGTAGGGTACAGCTGGGTACAGATAAAGTTGTTGTTGTTGCTGCAAGCATTCATTATAGACATTACACACATGGATGATTCTCTATATCTTATATTCCCGCCAATATTTGAAAAAGTTGTTAAATGGGACAGCGGTTCATTTGAGTTTTATTTGCTTGTTCGTGTAATTCTTCATGAATGCCATTCAATCCGCGGCCATTCAAGGGATGTTATTCAGTAACATCCGCTGAAAGGACCTTGTTGATGCGCTAAGAGGCTTGATCGAGGCGAAACATTAAAACATCCTTTCCAAACAGATGCAATGGCATCTTCTTGGTTGAATCAATCGAGGGATGATCGAAAAAGCAAAACAAGACCTAGAAACAAACATCAAATCGTCAGAAAAATCAGAGTGGACGATCGAAGCGAAGCTTACATGAGTCACAGGAGGAACCACGGGGCGAGCGTGACGTCATACGTTTCCCAAATCCGACCGAAGATAAGAGGGCCTTTCGACGGATGTTAACGAGTGCTGACCATACGGCACGATGGAGAAGATTGTCTGTCTTCGAAAGCTTTAACTTGTAGTCCGTTTCAGAGTTAAATGCATTATGCCGACGCTCGTGAAGAGTAAAGCAGCGAGAAGAAAATATTGCATTGTTCTCCCAGGTGAGGGAACCTTTGAAAAAAGGCAGTGGGCCTATTCACAGATGCGGCGAAAAATGTAGTTCGCCGAAAACTCCATGCAAAGCAATCTCATTAATCAGATTGGACTCGAGTAACTGGAAAAATTTGAGCTATCAACAGAAGACACCTTGAAATCGAGAAGAGTTATACGCCTAGTGGGATCATTCATACTTAATTATATTGAAGCGGCTGCATGCGATCAAGTGCATGCACTGAATTACCATACTTCTGGTTTTCAAATAAACCAATGAAACTTTAACTGTTTTGTTCTAAACTTGGCAGATGTGATGTTTGGAGAATTAAACTTTTTAAACATTATTTGGACACTATGTATGTTGATATTTCAAGAGCAATCTGTCATTTCTTTCAAAAATAAATTCTACACTTGGGATGATTTACTAGTTACCAAACATTATGTGTATGAAAAATAATTATTATTATTAATCCTTTTCTTTTCTTGGGTAGGAATTTATTCAATATTTCCCATAAAATAATATAATTATTGGCCTAACCCTTACATTGCAATGCTAACTCAAGATTATTGTATTCTTTCTTTCCCACCCAATAGTCATAAGAATAACAAATCTAGATTTAATCAAATCCTTTTCCAAGGTGGGGATTTCTTGTCCCTTTTATTTTCCAAAATTGGGAATAACATGTCGCAATATTTCCCAACTTGTGGAAAAATAGCCCCATTATTTTCCCATATTTTGGGAAATAAACCTATTGGTTTCCAAATGTTGGGATCTTGGAATCTATATTGCATATTTTCCCAAACTAAACACGGCATCGGGAAAACGTAACCCTAACTTTAACCAACCGTTTCCCAAGGTGGGGATTTCTTGTCCCTTGCATTTCCCAAAATTGGGAATAACATGTTGAAATATTTCCCAACTTGTGAAAAAATAGTCCCATCATTTTCCCATCCTCTGGGGAGAAAACCCATTGGATTCCCAACATTGGTATTTTAAAAAATATTTTGCTTAATTTTCCAAAGTGAACCCAGCATTGGGAAAAATAAAACCAAACTTTTACCAATCATTTCCCATGAGAGGAAAATGTTGTCCCAAACATTTCCTAATAATGGGAAAAATCCCCAACACTTTCCCAGTTTGGGAATTACAAAAAGTTTCCTGTGACTTGGAGTGAGGCTGAACTCATCATCATTAATAGGAACAACATAAGACTGTTTCACTTCACGATTTCTGATGATAGAAAGATTGTTTCTTTTTTCTACTTATATTCCACGCATTTGTTTGGATTCCGCTGCAGTTTGGACAAATGAACGCTGTCATGCGACAACATTTCCAAGATTCAACTCTCCTTAGCAGCTGGTAATTTTGAGTTATTTTCTTTTTCTGTGTATCTTTCATTTTCCTTTCCCTTTTAATTCTTTATACTTCTATTTAGGATGGTTTTGAGCGCCTAGCAAGGTTTAAAGTGGCGTTTACCACGCTATCCCCGGCCATATTGGCAACAGAGAAGCTGTTTCGCCGAAGTGGCAACATAACAGTAAATACGGTAACTTTCAACGATTTTTCCAACGCCAGTATACTTTGGCCGAAAAATGTTTTTCCAAAATCGTAATGTATATCCCTCCAATGTCTGATTCATCTCTGTGATTACTTTCAGCAGCGTTGGACTTTTGAGAAATAATTATTTTAAAATCAGCTCCAACGCTACATCTAATTTAATATGCAATATATGAAAATTTATTTTTTATTCGCTTCGGCAGTTTTTCAATGTTTATCGAATGATATTGCATGAAAAGGCCTTTTTCTTCATCACTGTGTAGTTTTCTCATTATTTTGCGTTGCAATAGCGATTTCTGAACCGTTTTTTGCGAGGGCTTATTTTAGGCCTGATTTTGCTGCTATCAGACGGAAAAGTTTGCGGCTCGATATTTTTTGTCTAAAGCGAAACTGAAACAAAAGAAAGTCATTTTTGAATAGTATTTGGTAACCTCTACTTGGGAGATAAAAACCGGCCGATTTTATTTTTTAGCCGGAAATCATCGGTCGTTTCTTAGGCGCAGGGCCTCTTAAATGTTAATTACAATTTAAGGGGCTCGGGCACTCGCCTCGTTTTACCTCATTTTAATCTTGAATGCAAGCATAAGTCATGGTCGTATCTTTCTACAATGTTGTGGAATGGCTTGCCTGCTGGAGTTAGGGGGAGTCCGACCTTGGCCGTCTTCAGGCGTGCGTTGCATTCGTGTTTAACGTGACGTGTTTAGCTTCGCGCATTGTTGTCGGCTGGGTTGGGCTCTCCCTTGGCGGGGGGGCTATTCCATAGCATTTTACAAATCATTTTAAAATATCTTTGAATTTATAATATTTATGTATATGCATATATCTGTAGAGTTTTTATATTTATTTGTTAGATTTATATTGTATTTAGTTATTTCATTTAATGTAAATTTTGTTTTCACGTTCGCGTTTTAACGAGCTTTTTAGCTCCTAAGCGACACGTGCCTAAATAAAGTATTCTATTCTATTCTATGAAGGCAGCATGCTGCTTGATGCCAGTAACACTTTTTATTCTCACGGTCGACTCTGCCAGGACACAGTTAACATTGACCACAAAGTTACCATGACACGGCACGCAGCCAATGACATTCACTTTTTAGTCCAAGGCTCGATCTTAACACACTGAAAAGAAAATGTCGAGATAAGGTTCACTCAAATCAAGTAACCAATTACAAAAAGTTAGTGGCAAACTGAGCAGGGTTCACAAGACATATCTCGCGAGAAGTTGCACCGAAGCAATGTGAGATGACCATCGACTCAAACATCCTATGGGGACAAAACGGCAGTTAACTCAGTGGGAAGGAACTTTTCAATCATTCTCAGATCATTACATCTCTGAATAACATTCATGAGAAATCATTTTTTAAGACGATGCTGTAAAGGAAGTTTTGAACTGAAATCTAAAGCTAAAAATAATAAATTTTACAAACTTCTGTCCTGTTCATCGAAATTCAGATATCCTGAAGTCAGTTAAAACAAAACCAACACATTTCGACCTCTTGTATAGCTTGCATTTTACTCATTTAATTTGCTGGTTTGGACTGTAATTCCCACCCGTAACATTCCAAACATATTTTTGGCCCTTTTCTTTAAATTAGTTGCGTAAAGAAGGAATAATAGTCTTATTGTTTCTTCACAGCGATAAGAATTACTTAGGACTTATAAGTGAATTCTACAAAAAGGACCCTCATTTACTTCGTTTGACCGCAGAGACCTGTGCAATATGTCCCAGTTGGTCTTCCTGGAGTCTGGGTCAGATTAATAGCCTCTGATCAAACGATCGCGAGCTACTGGGGCGAGGCAGTGCCTAATGCTAAAAGAAAAGCTTATTTCCGAGTTCTAATAACTCTCATTTTCAAAACGAGACTATCAATCGCTTCGCACTTTCCCACGCTTTGAAACAGAGGCTTAGTGCGAGCTGGGAATAGACTATAGAGCACTCAGTCGATAAATTGAAACTCGTACTTGTCTCCAAGGTTCAGTGGGGGAATAAAACAAATTACATAAAAATCCTTGGGCTAGGTTCGGGGATGACTAATACATTTCTTTTGTGTTTCCTGCTCCACGAGCCTTGGAGCCAACTATGAATTTTTACTTATCGAAAGTGCTCTATTTCAGGGCAAGTTAAATTGTTTTGATCAGCATGTCCACAATCTAGCCATTATACTATTACACAGCGGCAGATTTTTATAACAAAATTAGTTTCTGATGCAGCATCAATATCAAGCTTCAACTGTTAAAGAATTACTGAACTTATTACCTGCCGATAAACCCTAATACCTAGGAGTCTTGTCGAGAATGGCCGTTTTTATACTAGAGGACGCATTATCCGTCCAGACGGATAATGCGTCTATGGCCGATTTTATACTAAGGACGCATTATCCGACTGGACGAACTTGGGCAAAGATTTGAAGTTCGTCTGGTTATGCGTCTCAAGTATAAAGACGGGAACGAGACGCATTATGCGTCTGGACGAACTTTTCTTCGAAATACGTCTTGAAGGACGCACTACGAAAGGTAATTCGTCTGGACGCATAATGTGTCTCGTGCCCGTCTTTATACTACAGACGCATAACCCAGACGAACTACAAAATATTTGCCCAAGTTCGTCCAGACGGATAATGCGTCCTTAGTATAAAAACGGCCAATACTGACAAACTCCATTGATGTCCATCTTCGTTTGCTCTTGGATTCTTCGTGAAAAGCTTCAAAAAATTTTTTTCGACGGTATATGGATGGCATCTCTCTTTTCATTTTCACTTGCTCTTGTGTAGAATTAAATTCCCTTTTCTTTGAATATAACATTTTTAAACCTTCTTCTCATTGTTTTAAACGGGTGACAATTTTCAATAAACGGAATAGCAGTTCATAAAAATATTGAAACAGGAGATCATTTACGTTTTATAAATGACCTGCTGTTCCACACTTTGATGGCCACAATAATACGCTGCTGGTTCTAAAACAATGACAAGATGCAGGGATAAAGCCCTCGCTACTCTGCCATCTTAAAAACGATGACCGAGCGCGTAAGACCTCGCAGATCAGGCATTGATAATGCTTTTCAAGTCTTTCAAACTGACTTATTAGAATCAAGAAAGCTTCGAGCAATAATGACGCACGTTGTGCTTAACTCGTATCTCAAATTTAAAAAAAACACCCATTCATTTGATGCAGGAACTGATGTGGAAATGAATAGACGACTGAAAAATATAATAGGCAAATCAGTAGCAAATTTCCAACTCTGTTAATACTTTAAAGAATCTGGTTGAATGTTCCAGGAAAACGTCAAAGAAAGCTCTGCTCATTACTCATTCGTGCCACTCAGTGTACTCTACATAATAATTCTTCACTAGAACTCGGTATATAACATGATTGAAATGGATCAAACATACAAAATGTTCTCAGCCTTCCCTTTTTTTACAGGTTAGATAAAAGATTTGCCGATACGTGTATTTACTTTTTCTTCCATTAATAGCGACGAATTTCTTTTAAACGTAAAAAGTTGTGATTGCCATTGAATTGTAAAACTGTTTATCATCGACTTAAAAGCACCATTAGTTACAAAGAAGTTTTTGTTGAATAATTTATGGCTAATCTATTAGCATATCGGGTAAAGTCGGTTCAACTATTTCAGTTTGCATTCTTTTTCCGCATCTAATTACAGCACAGTGCTTTCCCTCTGGGCTGCTTCCTTACCATATTCAGGAATACTCTGGTCTTTCAAGGAACAAGAGAGTTTATCCATGTCTATGTTCGGGTTCTTCAGATTGGTACTTGGATTTTTTATAACTGGCCTTTGCTACAGAGTTGTTTTTGCAGGTAACCAATCTTAAAATGTTGGCCTGAGTCTCATCTCGAGTAATCATTAAATTTCCATAAAGTTTGCAATTCTAAACACAAATTTTAAAGTTTTTGTCATGCGGGGACTTTTAGTTTAAAGAACGCCCCTTTTCGTTTCTTCAATTCTTATCGGTTTAACGGTTTTCTATATAAATTTTATGTAGCTGTCCATTGATTATTTTCACAATTTTTCTTAATTATGAAGGAAGCTTTCCATGAACAGCTGCAAAAACTGCAACATATCAAAACCTCAGGGGGGTTCCATCAATCCCCCGCCGTTGTACCACTGTGGGGTATGACTTTGCATGTACGTCCGAGGGTTAATAAGCTATGTCTCATGAAATAAGAGCTCCCTTCTCTTCAACTGTCTGAAGTTTTGCCAAAATGTCTTATTTTAACTGAAGTCTATTGACTTTCAGTTTAATACTCGTTTGCTGCGTGAGTTAACATAAAAATATAGTCCCTGTTGGTAATTTTTTCACAAACAGAAAACGGTTACCACGATGTCGAGCTCCTTGGGTAATAGCTAAAGTGCTTCCCAGAGGGTTAAAATATTTTGAAGTGTTTTCTCTTGTTCCATGTTCATTGCCGCTGTAGCTAACATTCGATTAAAAGGTTTTAAATAATATCCTGGCAAAAAGCGCAATTGGGGTGGGGGATAAAAATTCTTAAAGCTCGCCTCTGTTACTTCTTTTTTTAAATTTACCCGTATGAAAAAAGGCAACAAAATTCAACCAACACGAACTGAATGAGATAACTGAAAAAAACATACTTATTTACTATAAACTTAACTCTAATTAAAACTTTTCAAACTAACCAAAATAAAATCATTGGTGTCCGCTTGAAGCACAGACTGAGAGTAAGATTGATGTCTCTTCGCCTCTCGTTTAGCGAGAAACAAGTCGCGGACGGGAGTAAAAACAACACAAAATAAAAAGTGCACTAGTCTTATAAACATAAATACTACTATTCTTCTGCATATTTGCTTACAGTTTTTACTAATCCCTGCTTTTCCCTTCAAATCATCAAAGCCGATCGAAGGATGAAATAACATTGAACGCTAATCTGCTGTGATCAGTAATAAACAAAATAATTTGCCTTCTTAATTTAAGCTTGAATTTTGTATTAGAAATAGCATGAGCGAAGAAAAATTCCGTACGAAAAATAGTAAACAAATTTAAAGATAAAAGTGTGAAGGACTTACAGTCGATCCTGTAAATAACGGTAACAAAAATATTAAACGGCAAACTGGTCCTTGCAGTAAGGATCAGTTTGCCGTTTTATATTTTTCTACAAGTTTAATTGTACTGATCCAGGTCTACAACTGGGAGATCCAGCACCACTCATTGGTTTGTTGCTGTGGTTTTGCTGACATTTTAAATATAACGGTAACCCTCCGGACTTCAGGATCACTAAAAACACTCGCTGGGCGTGGTCTAATATCAATTTTAATGGTGTATCATACAAAAACACTTAATTCATGCAAGGAAACAATGGGACAACAAACACTCTTTCAAGCGATCAATACTTTAAACTATTCACACTGGGGGCTGTCACGCACTAGACTGTTCACAGTCCCCTATTTTCCCGTAAGATCGTCGAGATCGAGCACTTTGCGTTACGTGCTGCCATCTTGAATGAGTGTCAAAACTACTTAGGGGGACAGGGGGCGTTTTGGGAGAAAGCCCCCCTCCCCCTAGAGCTATAATCCCCGACGCCCGACGCTCGGTACTCTTGAAAATCAAGATGGCCGTCATTAATGGTAAGACGCATTATAATCGCGGGTCACGGGTCGCGGGTCCAAAGTCGTGGCAGGGAAAAATGATTTGTAGTTCGACTGGACCCGCGACCATTAGTCAAACTCACGGAAAAATAGGGGACTGTGAACAGTCCACGGCCACGCGCAAACGTTCTCTGTGCCCGTAGGACCCGTGCATTAAAATTCCGGAGCATCTGTGGATCCGCGGGAACTCGTTGATACGGCCGAGTATCAGCTTGCAGCAGCTTTGTACCCCGGCTTTGTACATGTTATTTCTTTACAATGATGATGAATTGCATTTTAAACCTAGTAAAATACCGCATAAAATGACATATGGCTTTGGGTTCGGTTCAAGGGTGGCCGCTTAATGCAAGTAAAAATAACAAAGAAAGACAAACAGAAGTCAGACTGCTACAGGGTGGCCGCCTAATACAGGTAACAAATACAGCGTTTGTCTGAGCGATAAATCGAGACTTTGGAAACTGGCCGCTTAATACAGGGCCGTTATATACAGGTTCGACTGTATTTAGTTTGTTTGGTTTATCTTGTCGGCATCACTTTTCCAAGAGGTTTCGACTACTTTTCTCAAGCTGGAGTGATTGCGCGCTTTTAAACATAGGACACCTACGCATCGTCTTCGTAAAAAGTATTTTCTGATAGTCAAACTTGAGAAAAGGAAAAAAGTTCATTTGATTGCAAAAACCTAGCGCACAGTCAACTTATACGTGTATGGTGGAAACTTAAGCGGGTTCTCTTCCGAAAAAAAAAGGACTTTTGAAACGTTCTGGAAGTATATAAATCAGCTGTCGAATTCGAAATCGGAGGAAACATCTTATTTAGCTAATAATAAGAAATTTCAAACCAGCGAAGATAGACCAACCACTTGCTTTTCTTGACTGAGACGTTACAACCAGTCTAAGCGGTCTCATGTATTCTTATATTTTAATATAGGAAGAATAAATAAAGCTATATGCTAGTTACTACTGATATAAGATTTAAAGTTGCATTTGAGTGAATTCTATTAAGAACCTCCAAGGCGTTCCTCAGATAAAAAAAGTATTTTAGACTTTTATGGATAAAAATTCTATAATGAGCCACCAGAATTTTCCTAACTACGTAGCGTGAAAATTCACTGCTCGTTACACCTGCGGGAAACAGAAATAGATCTGATATCGAAAACGAATCATTTATAGAATGGGCGTGCACCTGACTTGTTTAACTGATGCGAAAAACTGGCGAAATTGACATTTCAAGCAATTACGTTTTCTGTCCTCCTTTATAAAATAAATAATACTATCAGATGTCCATGTCAATTTTAAAAACTGTTGCATTGTTGTTGTAATTGGTTTTATCCATTGCCCTTCTTTTTATTTATCGATCTTTGGAAACTAAGTTAAACTACAAGTAAATTTTAAAACATCTCTGTTTCTCCGCCTTGCGCAAATTGCTGCCACATTTCTCCATCAGTTTCCGCATAAGACTACCAGTTTGTTTAATAATAAGTTACGTTCAGGTGGTGTTTGCTAATTAATGTTCAGGACTAATTTTTTGGACCTCATTTACAAAATTTAATTTAGTAGTCATTCAATGTGTTAGCTGTAGAGAACTGTAGAGTACATAAGGGCTGAATATTAAAGTTAATTTACATAGTAGCATCAGTTTCTCTCCGCTATGCTACATTAGTAAAAACTAGTGGTCTATTCTCAATGCTGCGTTCTGATTGGTTGAGCTACTACTAGGCTACATGTTATAGCCCACTAGCAGCGAAAAGCGGCGGCTTTGAAAACCAAAACAGTGGCGGCTGAATCGCGTTTTGCTAGCTAAAGTTGTTTTGTCGCAATATTTTTGACCAACTAGTTGGATTTTACTAAAACAATTATTCCTCTCGCCCTCATGGCCGCTCTTAGCCAATAGCCCATTCGGCCTTCGCGTGTGCTATTGTCAGTATTGAACTCAGAGCCCACAAATGATTCGCGCTGGAGGAATAATTGTTAAAAATACGCTGTCTGGTAACTTAATGCGCGTTTGTAATAATCGTTGTGTAATTAACATTTCGCAATTCTTAGAGATTAACTTTTAGCCAAACTATATACTTTTTTAAGATATGCGATGATTAACTTTCATTAGATTGCCATGTTGAACTAAAACGTCGTAGTGCTCGTAGTGCTGCGGTAGAGTAAAGCTGTACTTCCTTTCAACAGCGAAGTTTTTATATTCACCATTCAACAAGAGACAAATTTTGTAAATTACTTTTACAACATTGTTAGCCAAAACTACGGTGGCCCACAAGGGTCACTACGCATTATCTCACAACATATTTCTAATTATTAAGAAAGCACTTCAAATTATGCACAACACATTCCAAATTCCTCGAAACACATTCCAAATTCTTCGAAACACATTTTAAATTCACTACAAATTCTGAAATCTTCACAACACATTTCGAAATCTTCGCAACACATTCGCCCCAGGACACCAAGTGTTGGCAGAGAAAAAGGAACGGCTGCGCAGCTCCTCCTTCTTTGGTAAGTACTTCATGTCAAGCCATCATATAGTTGTCCATATATTTTGCCTACATTTGCTTACTTGCGGTGCTTTGCTTACTTGAGGTCCTTTGCCTGCTTGAGGTGCTTTGCCTGCTTGAGGTGCTTTGCTTACTTGAGGTGCTTTGCTTACTTGAGGTCCTTTGCCTGCTTTAGGTGCTTTGCCTTCTTAAGGTGCTTTGCCTGCTTGAGGAGCTTTGCTTACTTAAGGTGCTTTGCCTGCTTTAGGTGCTTTGCTTGCTTCAGGTGCTTTACCTGCTTGAGGTGCTTTGCTTACTTGAGGTGCTTTGCTTGCTTGAGGTGCTGTGCTTAAGCAGGCAAAGCACCTCAAGTAAGCAAAGCACCTCAAGCAGGCAAAGGACCTCAAGTAAGCAAAGCACCTTAAGTAAGCAAAGCACCGCAAGTAAGCAAATGTAGGCAAAATATATGGACAACTATATGATGGCTTGACATGAAGTACTTACCAAGAACGAGGAGCTGCGCAGCCGTTCCTTTTTCTCTGCCAACACTTGGTGTCCTGGGGCGAATGTGTTGCGAAGATTTCGAAATGTGTTGCGAGGATTTCGAAATGTGTTGTGAAGATTTCAGAATTTGTAGTGAATTTAAAATGTGTTTCGAAGAATTTGGAATGTGTTGTGCATAATTTGAAGTGCTTTCTTAATAATTAGAAATATGTTGTGAGATAATGCGTAGTGACCCTTGTGGGCCACCGTACAAAACGGCAACGGGCTTTTTAATTTTCCTCTATCCTCTACTTTGACAGGACAAGGCAATCACTGAAGGAACACGCGTCAATCATTGTCTTCCACTGATTGCAAAATAGACCAGATCTGATCTACAACGCAGAAACTAGCGCAAATAATGGCGTTACTTCCGATTGCCCCCAAATTTGGCCCACAGGAAGTTAATAGTCTTAGCCAAATATGGGCCTAGTTTCCAGCCCCCAGGTAGTTTGAGCTTCACACAGCGATCTTTCAAAGTTGAAAAAATGGCTGTCCGATGCGTGTGGTGTTTTTGTGGCTTCTTTTGCGAAGAATGAAAGCTTGTAAACTAAGAAATACAGCGTCTTTCCTAAGTAAACATCTTTGCACGAGGGACGCGAAGATATCAAGTTTCGTTTAGCTAATTAGCATAATCCGTCATTTGCATAATTTAATGATGTCAACAAAAGACATTTCTAGAATATTTTTAGTCGCTCTATATTTTCGACCGATATTCAGGCTGTTTTGCTAAGATATTGAAGAAAAAACCGTCTATTGACTGTAAAAAACCTAATGTACTGCTTGTGTGGCTAAAATTACACTCTTTAAAATTTTTTTAAAAATAATTATCTAAAAATTTCCTTTTCTTTTTTGTGCGGAATATTATGGGTTTCCTGAGTCCGAAATATTTTTTTTCGGAAAGTTTAATTTTTGTCCTTTCCAATGATGTATAGCTTGATATGGTACTGTAAATAACAGCAGAGATATGATGTTTTAAAGTTGCATAGTCAAAAATACCAAAAATCTGAATTGAAGACAATGAGACTTGCTATCTACAAATTATATTAATATGAACCCTACAAATTTTATCCGAGAACTTCCTTTTAATAGACACACCCTGTTGAGCGCTGTAATGTCGCAGACTAATAAATAACATGATTTCCTCTCTCATTTTCTCTTTCATGGTTGGCGCAGTTTTAGCAGCCGAAGGAGACTCTAGATCTTCCTACATCAAAAAGCGAGAGAACAAGAGCTTACATGGCCATTTTGTCAAGAAAATCGATTCTACGGATGAAATGTCGTGCAGTCAAGCATGCTTAAGGCATTCTTGGTGTACCTCTTCTAACTTCAAAGAGTCCTTGGGCAACTGTGAGCTGAACAAGCACGAGTTCTCTCCAACTGATGATGACCCCAAGCTCACTGATAACTCAGGCACAACGTTTTCAATGTTTCTTAAGGTAAGAAAAGTTCTGAATTTTCATTGCTTTAAGACAACAAAAGCCTGTGCAGACGTCCCTAATTTCCGCATGCAACAAGAAAAGTTAGACTCCTACAATTGAGTCTACATCAATTTTAGTACGTAACTGTTCAGGCGAAGTTAAGTAAAAAAAATAGAAAGTTTTTGGTAAAGCAGTTAGGTTGAGTTGTTGTAAAAAAGCACTCGCATTTCAGTCATAATTGTTTCGCATGGGAGCGAGCCATGTTTTCCCTTATCCCAAATTTTTCAGTTCTGTCACAACAAAATCACTATCAAAGGCAACGTTTTCTTCCCTCGGTAACAAAAGGCTTACTTGCGTCCAAATAAAGTTAAGAGAAGTATAGAGGTCAAACAACTATTAATGTTAGGAAAGAGGAAAGCAGAGCCGGCAATTTATCAGTGGAATTTTCATGTTCAACGTAGATTTGCCTTGTCCGTTAAAAAGGTTAAGAGATTAGTCTCGCTCTGTACATATTAGTACGTCACCGCCACCTGCCCAAGAAAGAGTGGCTAAAACATATAAAAAGCTGTAGGAAGTCAATGAAAAACGATGTATATCATTTTAGCTTACCGAAGTAACATTATGAACATCATGTTTCATCAGGGCTGCCTAATGACTGGATGCCTTAACGGAGGTTCTTGTTTGTTCGACGAAGGGAAAGATGCGTTCGCTTGTTCATGCAGTCCACAATGGAGTGGAGAAAAATGCGAAATTATGGCGGGTAAGTCCAAACTGTTTTTGTGCCTTCAGTAAGTACGATAGGAGGCGTATTTTATGATAATGTAAAGTTCATATATTTGAACTGCAGGAGAGGTATTGACAAGATAACCGTCTCGTTTCCTAGCTTTAAACTTTGCAAAATGGGTTGCTGTTTTTATAAAATTAAACTTTATGGGTTCGCAATGAAAGTCTACTAAAGAGCCATAGAATCGAGTTGATTACTGAAAATTTATGTGGTCGGTTAATTTTAGGATCCTGTTAGCCAACAATGTTGACTATGGCCCGGTTCAGACGTCGCTCAATCTACTCATGTTAATTAGGGAGTTCCGATCCGACAACGGCGCCGTTCATGAAAACGTCGCTGTAATAGACTTCGCATCATTCTAAACTTTTTCGAGATTTTCTCAATTCGCCCTGTTACTTAAAAGAAGGAGATTTTGGCTGAAGCTGAAGACAGGGGACCGCGCCCGAGTTCAAAAAGAGATGGTAGAATTTATCGCCTCGCAGTTCCCGTTCTCAAGTAAACTTAAAAATTGGTCATTTCACACGTATGTCACGTCCCAGTTGTGTAGGGGCAGCAAAGAAATGTACAAAAAAGCGTGATGCACGTGCAGAGCTGTTGTTTTGCTCATTAAACCTATTGTTTTTTTTTGACGTTCTCGTTGCCGTCGCCGTCGTAGTTTCGTAAGGTCCCTAGTGTGTCATGTGCCGAACACCCTCATTGATGAATTAAGCTACGGCAAAAGAGCGGCGTCTGAATCAATTTGGTACGGCAGTTTTACGTTGGTGCGGCAAAGGTGTTAAGTTGGACAGAGTCTGTCGAACTTTTGTCCAACGTAACTTAGGCTCGACACACGGTGCGCCGTCTGAATCAGAAGACGCGCCAGTGCCTCTCCAAAGTCGAACTTATTCAATTAGGTTCGGCATATGAAAAGAACGGCGTCTGAACCAGCCCTATTGTTGACGAGCTGGTGGGCAGAGAAGGTACACCAATACTTTGTACACCTTGTTTGTGTCTCGCACTTTGTGCTTTACACTTTGCGCCTGCTAAAAAGACCTGTTGTTAAGG
Source organism: Porites divaricata (assembly GCA_038088405.1). NCBI lineage: Eukaryota > Metazoa > Cnidaria > Anthozoa > Scleractinia > Poritidae > Porites > Porites divaricata. The sequence goes on from JBBMOI010000003.1 coordinate 45,128,377, forward strand.
CTAGGTATTTTTTTAATTTTTTTTACGATATAAATGTCCGATTTTAGACAGCTTTTGTGTTTGTTTTTGGTAGTTCTACGAGTGGCATGCTTCAATGGTGCCCACAATCTCGAGGAGGAACTCCATGATTTTAGAAGTGAAATCGAGTCAGGAATTGACAATTATGATGTAGTGGAAAAGTGCGCTGAGTTGGTTCATGGCAAACAATACAACATGTTAGCGTTGGGGAAGAATGGTGTGTGCTTATCTGGAGCAGACACTCAAAACAGATACTACATCAATGGTACGAAGAGGGCGGAGTGTAAAGACGGTATCGGCAAGGGAAACAGTATGTTCGTTTATTCCTTAGGTTAGTGTTGGGTATTGTTCATCCTCGCTCAAAAACTGAACTAGAAAATTTAGACGTGGACTGTGCCGCTGCAAGAAGAGAAGCGCATGCCTTTAAAACAATTATATAAAAACGTGTTTGCTAACAATATGTCTTGTATCTGATCAGTGCAATGTATATTCATCTTACCATAAGAGAAGTGACTTCTCAATATCCTATGCTTTTTCTGGAGGCCAATATGCGAAGCTTCAATGTCAAATTTAGAGGGACACGTTGATGCTTAAGAGAGCTTACAACTTAAGTAATATTAAGTATTATATAGATGGAGAATAACTCAAAACAAGGCAAGGGGTACAATGCTGAATCTCTGAAAAAGCCACTTGAAACTTATTTCTCTTCTCTTCTCAATTAATTTTCCTCCTTGATTTATTGCCAGACCCCTTACCTGATCTTCAGCCACTTGGATGTTATAAGGAAAATGTCAGAGATCCCGCCTTACCAAATAGATACGCTAACTTCCGAAGTCAGATAAACTGGAAGCAATTAGAGACCGTGCAACAGTGCGCACAAGTAGCCTTCAACAAAGGTTACGAATACTTTGCTGTTCAGTATTATGGAGAGTGCTATACTGGAAATGACGCTTCGCAAACTTATGACAAACATGGCGGAAGTCGCAAATGTTTGGAAATTGACAAAACCTTAGGATTTCGAGTGGGACAGGAAAACACTAATTTTGTTTATCGGATAAACTAAGCCAAAAAAACACTGATGCAACTTATGACCAAAGCCGAGCTGCGTACCATACCGTTATCGACAGTTACGATTGTACAGTAACTTTTCTTCTTTCTCTACAACTCGACATATCGCTTTGAATAGAGCACGACTAACCTGTAAACACCAACCCTGAAGTTAAAGTCTTACTGCTTCTTTCTACTGCTATGTAAGCAATGATTTAAGTCAAATAGGGTGATCTCTGCACGAGCTGCTTGCATGAAAAAAGCTACAGGGTATCATAGCATTCATGGAAAATATACCTTTTGTTTACCTTACTGACAAGAAGTTGTTTTATGCGTGGGAATGAAAATAACTTATCAACTGCAAATTCATGAGATTGGGAGTATTATGGTGTTGACTACACAAGTAAAATATCCCTAGTAACACAAAATTAAATTATAAAGCAATAAAAGAGATTTGACAATGTCCTGATAGTAAGAGAAAAACATAATGCGAGTTGTACAATAAAAATGATGTTGTGTTTAGACGTGCTCATGTATTATTTAAATGAAATAAAGTGAAGGTCACAAATTTAAAAATGATTCAAGGTGAAATGACTATTAAATTATTTTTAAACAACTGCATCACGAAGCGTACAACTCCTCAATTACCTGTACCGACTTCAAAAAAAATTAAGTTCATGACGACTAGCTTGAGTGGCTCTAGAGGTACTATATTACTTCTTTGATAGTGCACCTGATACCTACTCGTAAAACTGAAAGAAGATCACTGAAGAACATCATAGCTATTGAAAGTCCGGTCCATGTCAGCTTTACAATACATAAGCGTTGTACTTGGAATCTTCATAACGGACCTTTGTTATCTCATTGTTACAGAAGGTATGCGATCTTTCTTAAAGGCCCATGTTCACCCAAACGGCTTTGCGCGCTTGTGTTTTTGTTTTGAAACGATTCTTTTGTCAAATGCAGTGTTTTGATTGGCTTCCACTTTTGAGGAGCGTTGCCTGATCATACTAAAAACGACTGCGAGGGAGATTCGTTTTTTTGAAGCTTGACCGAAGCTTAGCCTGTTTAGAGCCGCCCCTGTCCTATTTTTTTGAGGACAGGGGCGGCTGTACACAGGCTACCGAAGCTTAACAGAGAGAGTATCAAAGAGGCCCGTAAGACTTTAATTCTTTTCCAAATGGAGGAAGATATATCGCCGACTTCGTTAAATGTCACCGGAGAAAGCAGTTCAAAATTTAAACTGGTAGAGAATGCGTATGCATGCTTTGTCGAGTCCGATGAACGCAATGAAGGTCATAAAATTACGAAATGTCTAAGGACCAGGTGAGATTTTCCTGAAGCCCGTTTCGACTGTGAAATGTTTTGATTCCTCAATCTATTATTTTGTGTTAATTCTTAGGAGGCTTAGGTATGTGTTCTCGAAAGAATAAGCGAGTTGTGTTTGCAAAGCGTCGAATCAGCACTGCTTACAGTCTTGTCGCTGTATAATAATCGCTGTGTTACAGTTTCTTTAGGTTTGGCTAAGGACTGGTTTGCTAATAATAGTTCTCGCTACTTTAGAGCGATACGCCAGACGATCAGTTTACGTTAAGGATATCACTCGCTTCATTGGTTAAATTAAATAAAGCATTGTTCATGTTAGATTGACTCGCTTGTATTGCTTTCAACTGATTTCAACGGGACCTTTGTTTACAATTGAACATCAGCATTCGATGTAGAAGGAACTCGGCAAACACGCTGTCTGTAGAATTTGCAGCCAAGAGCTTCTTTCCCATCTCTCCATAGATTAAAAAAACGGATCCACGGAGACGAATGTACTTCGGCGACTCCAGTCGATGCGATCTTCCAACTGTACGTTTCGATGGCGCCGCCATCGAAAGTACTGCAGTGAAACAAACACTGACAGAAACAAAAAGGCTCGATACTAGACCAAAATATCCAGAATGATGTAAAGAAAAATACCAAAAGCACCTGTTTAGACTTTCTTTTAAACCAGATTTTGCGAACTGTGGAAGATTAAGAAGGATTGACTCTACACACTGAAGGAAGGGATTTTCAACTACGTGAAATGTTTTTTTCTTGAGTACAGGGCGCGCAATGCATCTAGGGTGAACATGGGCCTTTAAACACAAATTGGTCTCTACTCTCGAACCGGAAAATGTATTAATGTATTTAAGGATAAACTATAATACAAGACTCGAATGTTCCACTCCAGTCATTCTCCATTGCCACGTTTCTTCTGAACTTTTTTTTCTTTTTCCTTTCGTTTTTGTATTTTATTAATTCAAGTAATGAAAGTGTATAAAAGAGAAATTTTCAAGAATCCCAACTTTCTTCATACCTATGATTTTAAGTCAGCAATCAAAAATTACGAGCCCTACAACAAACCGTTTCCCTCAGATCAGAGTCAGTCTAATTAGTTATTCTAACACGAACCTCAACCTCACGTACAACAAAATAATTTGAACTGAACTAAATTGTACGTAAAAGGCCGGCTTAGGTTTAAACTCAGATGAACATAACAAGTTACATTCCTCTTGACTACACTTTTTTGTACAATCCATGTAAGTACCCAGCCATGAATCGAATCCAAATGGATTATATCCCAATAAAGAACAATTTAACATTACATTCATAGCCGTGAATTTGTGCAGCTAATAATTTATTTACAAAACAAGCTAAGCAAATTAAACAACAGAATAAAACCAGGTTGACTTTCCATTCAATCACACAACTTCTGCTGTGTTTGTTTGCATCTCCATAGAAACCTGCATAACAAAAGTTTTTGTCAATCCTGTCGCCAACAAAGCATTAACAAATCATGTGATAACTTCTCGGAAGGTGACGTCAGCAGAAAATTGTGACATCGAATGCTTCTTAGAAATGAAATGTAAGTCATACAACTTAGAGCCACAAGTGGAGAACGGAGATCACGTGTGCGAGCTTAGCAACTCAGATGCGATAAGAGATCCTCCAGACCTGATGACAAACCAAGGATTCATTTATCGTGGAACCAAGGTAGAGGCGGATGATGTTAAGTCAAGAAACCGAGAGAGAGAATCCTCTTTTGGTGAACGGTACATTATTCACATTAAGCAAGTGTTTCCATTTTATTGATGATTGATTTGAAGTTTAAAAAACATACTAGACTTGTACTACAACTGTTGCTTACACAGGGATCAATTTAATCAAAAGACAGCAAAGTACGTATAAAGATATAGACCTGTTTCATAATGGCGGCCTATTAACATATTCTTTTATATATATGATAATTAGCCTTTCTAACCTCGTTAGCATGTGCAAAATACAAAGAAAAACTTTCTTTCGAACGAGGTCAGAAAGGCTAATTATCATACATGTAAAAGAACACATTAATAGGCCGCCATTATGAAAGAGGTCTATACATCATCAACAACAACAAATTTTATAGAAAATTGGAAAATAACTAATTACATTACTTTCCCACCCGCAAATAGCTTATAAACTAATCGAGGCGGGAGGAGCTGAAGACATATTACAAAACGAGATTTATATATAGATGGACTAAATAACAGTGAAAACACTACTATACGGTAAATAGAATTTAAACTAACATAAAACAAGGCATTCCAAGTACATAACGATTACGAAGAGAGGCTAACCTAAAGTATTAAATAACGTTTTAGATTTGAGATCGTCATTTTCTATCAGTCTTAGGTTGGCAAAAGACTCAGGAATAATATGACACACGAAACAAGATAACGAAACAAATAGAAGAAAGCAGAAGCCCATTGGCTGTTATAACGAAAGCGCGAAAGAACGAGCCCTGCCAGTGTTCTATGCTAACGTTCGAAGTAAAATCGACTGGTTAAACATGGAATTAACGGTTAATCAGTGCGCACAAGTGGCCAGTGATATCGGCTACGAATACTTCGGCGTCCAGTTGTACGGCGAGTGCTACAGTGGCAGGAATGCTAAGGAAAGTTATGCCAAATACGGAACCATTACTGAAGGATGCTGGCTGTGGGATAATCAACCTGGATTTGCAGTTGGAAAAGAGGGGACAAACTTTGTGTATCGGATTCTTAACTAGCTGATGGTATTTGTAAAAAAAATACCTTGGAACAGCAACAGTGTTATAGATTTGCAACTTAAACTTTTTTATTCATTTTCATTTATTTATCTATATATTTATGTTTTGTAAATAATGGTAATTGAACTGTAAGGGTAACGCAGTGTGCGGGTTCGATGTGAAATCGATTTGAAATTGAAAGTAAGATTTGAAACCAAAATTGCATGACACGAAGATCAATTACCACTTTATTACAGCCATTTTGAAATCGCAGAATTCAGTCGATACCATTGATCTAGTAGCCGGTTTGCTGAAAAGCGGAAACAAAAAGGCTTTTACATCTCATTTGTATTTGAAATAGAAATGATGCGATATACATGGAGCGAAAATGGTGCAATTTAAAACAGAAATGGCGTGATTTAGAACAGGAATGACGCGAAGAAAAGATGTGATTTAGAGCAAAAAAACAAGTATGATTCATGAATAAATCACACTGCTGAGAGCCAATCAGATTGCAGGGATCAAATGTGTTGTGATTTCAAAATGGATATGATAAAAAGGGAAAAGGAGCGGAAATCCTTCCAGGAAGTGGCGGAGATAAGTAACTGGTGTCCCACAAAAGAAGAAGCCCTTAAAATATGAAACACTAGCCACTTTCCTAAACAGCACTTGTTTTGGTGATTGTCTGTCTCAGAAGATAAAAAATAAAACCTTTTGCATAATGCACATAAAGAGATAACCTTATATCAGTACCCTGCGTCCTTTCCTTAAACTTTGAGGGTTTTCCAATACACCCAAACTGAGTCCGATTGACGAAGGCTCTAAACAAGCAGACTCACCGGAAGTCAGTTCGCGAGGGACTTGGTGAATATACAGCAAAGTATAGAGTTGCGGACGGGGTGGAAGACATGTCGGCAAACGGACTCCATCGGATCCGATGGAGACGGTTCCCCGTTGCACGAGTCTATATCGGACTCGCCACGTGTCAGTTCGCTAAAGACTTAGATATACGGCAACGTCGAGTGGTGAAAGGGGTGGGAAAAGTCGGCAAACGGACTCCATCGGATCCGATGGTGACGGTTTGACGTGGCAAGAGCCCATCGGACTGGCCGCGTGCCAGTTGCGCGAGACTTAGTAAATATACAGCAAAGTAGAGCTCTTGAGGAGGGGGTGGAAATGTCGGCAAACGGACTCCATCGGATCGGATGGAGATGGGTTGCCATGGCAAAATTCCATCGGATTCGCCGTGTGTCAGTTCGCGAGAGACTGAGACTGCAAAGTAGAGTAGTGAAAGGGGTGGAAAATGTCGGCAAGCGGACTCCATCAGATCCGATAGAGACGGATTGAATTGACAAGAGTCTGTCGGACGCGCCGCGTGTCAGTTTGCGAGACACTTGGGAATTTTTTTTTCTTCTAAATTATACATGTAAAGTTAAAATACAGGTTGATTTCCCATACAATAAAATGATTGGATTACAAATAACTTGTTCGTTTTTTGGTTGTTCAGCTTCATGGTTTAAAGAACAGGGTATATACATGGGTCCGCGTGCTTGTTTCGTGAAGATGACTTTGGAGATCGAGTGTCGCGTATTAAATGACTTAAAAAACGACTTTTTTATGTGTAGCGGGGTTGTTTCGCCTCATGGCTTAAAGAACGACGTATATTTTATGTGTAGCGTTGACTCGCCTCATGGCTTAAAGAACGACGAATGTTACATGTGTAGCGCGCTTGTTTCGTGTCAAAGAACGACGAATGTTACATGTGTAGCTCGCTTGTTTCGCGTCATGGCTTTAAGAACGACGTATATTTCATTGTAGCGCGCTTGTTTGGCCTCATGGCTCAAAGAACGACATATATTTCATGTGTAACGTTTGTCTCGCCTCATGGCTTAAAGAACGACGAATATTACATGTGTAGCGCGCTTGTTTCGCGTCATGGCTTAAAGAACGACGTATATTTCATTGTAGCGCGGTTGTTTCGCCTCATGGCTGCACAAGAGATATTTTCTCTGTCTCTCGCGAACTGACCTCCGGGGAGTCCGATCGCCTCTTGCCAGGACGAACTGTCTCCATCGGATCCGATCGAGTCCGTTTGCCAACATCTTCAACCCCCCTCTTTCCTGTTAACCTCTTACTTCCGGTACCACTGATCAAGCGCCTTGCAGCCATTTCCGGTTCCAGTCGCAATCAGACTCAATCCGCCTGCTGGTGAAGACAACCCGACTCAGGTCGGGTATATGTGACACGTGTGTAAACTTTAGTGCAGCCAAGGTCATGTTACTACAAAAAGTTAGAATCACGTGACAATAAAGCAAAGAGCTGCAGGTCAGCGAGAGTTTCTTAATACTTAACCAGTCAGGGTTTTGCAAGACTGCAATCCACTTCTTGGCGTACTGTGACTTACATTACTCTGATCGTAAACTCGTAAACTGCTCCCTTTTGAATTTACTCAAGGATTTTGAATCGATATTGTAAACATTGTTTAAACCATTTTACAGCAGATACCTTCTATACGTCCTCGCGATAACACGTTTTCTCGAGTAAACGTAAACGACTTATTTTGATAGAATCATTTTAAGCTTCAAAGCATTTTTACTGGCTATTAATAATAGTAATAATAATAAAATAAATCCTGATTTGTATAAAGGAGTATGTGACAAAAAAAATCCTTAATGCTCTAACAGTATACGTAGGATATAGAACGAATAACTTTATTTATAAACGGTTGAAAACCATCTGTGACTGAATACTTCTTTACAAGAGATTAAAGGTAATGATACGAAGTAAAACTGTACTGTCAGCGCAAACTTCTATAAGAGAAATTACGAGTATTTCGTAGGCGAGAATAGAGTGTACAAAAGCTCTTCGAATTCGTAATTATGTATCAGGAACGTTGTCATGAAACATCTTATCACAACAGTAAAAAAATAAATTACGTCTAGCAATTTTACAGAACTATTCTTAGGCGTACGTAACAAATTGAGACTGAACTATTTCTTCGACAAACATGACTAATAACTCCAAAACAACTATTCTCTCTTGGTGTGACTTTTTACTTAACATTTCGTTTTAACCCTCTACTTGACATCGTTTTTGTAGTTCGGTATTTACTCGAATTAGTGTTTCTCCTCTTATACAAAATAAAAACCACAGAAATGTATAGTACATTTCTTCTTCATACAGAACAGACAAGAATATTTATTTCGGAGCACTAAAAGTATTTTGCGATTACGCATGTATCACATGAATTGACATTTATGACCTTGAGGTCGCGCCTGGAACTGGGTCGGTGGTGTCGCATTGCATCGTGGAACTGTTTTGGGGACGAATTTTGACCCAGTTTCCCGTACAAGCTCGTAATGACCAAAAACATGGTTGATGCACCTAAAATAGTCCCATAATGTAATTTGACATAAAACCGAAGCCAGTCTCACTCGAACCTTAGAATGGCTAATTTGGCAATTCGCTATTTTTGAATTACCCATAATGCCTTTTGTTTGCCCCTCGCCCCCTCCCCAAACTTTGCAAAAGCTTTGTTTTCAATTTCTCTTGGCACAAATCTAATGTAACTCCCGAGAAAAATTAAAAACAATAAATGCTTGTGTGGGGTAAAGAAACAGCATTTATGAGCGAAAATAGCGAATTATGTTTGGGGAAAATTTATGGCCTGGATAGATTGGTCCTTTCTTAAAATGAAATACCCTTCTGAACGTATCAAGAAAAGCGGGTCCAATTCGAAAACAATAGGTATTGTTTTCTGTTGTAAAATTTGCCATATTTGGTGATTTTTGAAATGACTTAAACAAAAGCGTCTTTACACATGCAAAATTCCGATGACTACCGAGGCGAGTGTCAAGTAGTGAACAATATTCCTCGGGGGGAGGGTAAGGGTTACATTTGCCTGAAAGCGAAACTCACTTAGAGCGAGAGGGACAAAAATACTCTCGTCACTCTATCGGTTCGGTTACACAATGGCAAAGGTTGTTTAAGGCCCTTTGCGAATATCGTTCAGACTTCATTCAAAGATATTTTTTACAAGTTTTAAATTCAGCTTTCAAATCTCGCGCTTCATTGATTCATTTGAATAACTAATAGACGCACTCAGTGAGTTATTCAGTTCAAGGTGGTAATGGTTGTTTCACATGTAATGTCCGGTAGTTCACACACGATAAGATTATTTTTTGATGTGAAAATTGTTTCTTTTGTGACCATCTGTAACTTGCACTATTTCAGATCATGTAGGTATAGTGTTTGTCAAACGTACTTTAAAATTTAGAAAATGTAAAAATATTTCAGATAATAAAAATATTTTTCACGAAGTACCATGAATTTAACACCTAAAAGTCACTACAGTATTTTTTCGCTAATCTGTCCTTTCCAAGAGCCTTTAATGCTCTCGACAACTCACTGAATGTTACTGACTCCCCTCTGTCAAACCAAACCATTAACATTTGAAATGATTTTTCCTTCACGCCCGGATATTGCACTTGATCAGCTTGTATTTCATCAATGCTGGCGTTTGGTACTTTCAATTTAAGTCCTAAAGATTTCCAAAATTTGCCAATGTCGCATGATAAGTCGTCAAGAAGTTCCTCTGTGAGGGCTCTTTCACATTCCTCCTTCACAACCTTTAACCTTTTGGTGGGGGGTGCATCTACAAGAAAGAACGATAAACTTATTCATGGCTGGCTTCACGAGTAGGCAAAATGAAGCGGATCCTATGTTCCGTTGGGCGAGGTAGGCCTATTTTGTCAGCTCAGATTTCCAATTTTGCTCTCACAAGAAAAATATTATTAACTTTGTCTCTGAAGATTACTACCGCACAGGTTGTCAAGACGTCAGTCAGTGTCAGCAACCCCCGAACAATCATATTCTACCTACTTATGACATGACTCGTGGGTTCAAACCATTTACTATCAAAAACAGAGTTTACCTTTGGGGCACATAACAAAACTTTGAATCTTAAACCAAGCCCGCTCGGTACAGCTGGTTGCATATGCATCTTACTCGTCAATAATGCATGTACGCCAGTGGTCAATAATAGAGGTTTTAGTTTATTAATCAAGATGATTAACTGAAAAAGTACCAAACGTTTCAAGAACCAGCCTTCGTTAGAGACTCCATTTCTGTTGTTAAGAAACAGAGAGAAAATCAGAAAGATCGCTAATTTGAAACATAACATTTGCATCTGTTCTCAGTCATCGTTAATACTAAATCAGGCGCTTTGACAACTCACCCGGATGTTGATTAGACATGATGTCCTCACAAAGTGCCTACAAAACAAAAAGGACTGGTTTAGAACCTAACTTTAGGAAAATTTTCGACGGACGCAACAATAGGTAAAGCACAGGGAAAACCAGTGAGAAACAAAGTGAATCAAATAGTCACGTGAACTTAATTAACCAATACCCTTTCTAAATTAAGTAATGCTCCGGGTGAGGTGGATAGCAGTTTCTTTTGTTATGCGGCAACGGTGCTTTCCCCACATAGGAATGTTCTCATTTTTACACAGAGAATGCATAAACCTACATGAAGGCAATTTACGCAATAAAATGCATTAACACTCTACTTTGAAAGGGTGTTTTTTTGTTTTAAAAGATTTTGACCAATCACAAGAGTTGAAAACAATAGCCAAGAAAAGTTTACAATTTTATATGTTCCCCACATAGGATTTCTTTGTTATTTAAAGTGAGACCAGATTTTGTTAAATGGAAGATGGTTGGAAAGTAAGGATGAATATATGTACTGCTTTACGAAGTTTTATTAACTTTTGCTGTTTAAGCCAATCAGAAGTAAGTACAGACAATAGAAAAGTTAGCACCTTTTTTGCATTCCAACATGTTCGTTGCCGTTGTTGCTATCGTTCTTATCTGGACCGTTTCTTAAGAGTCACAAACCCATCAAGTGACTTGAGAAAACGACCGACATTACGCGACGCTACCACTGGTTTCCCCGCGAAATGACGTCTGAGAAACGAGCGCAGAAATTTCATACTGATGACGTGTCACTACCCAGATCTGGGTAGTAGTTTTAACCAATCAGAAGCACTACCCAGATCTAGGTAGTGACACGTCATTTCTGCGCTCGTTTCTCCGACGTCATTTCACGGGGAAACCAGTGGTAGCGTCGGGAAATGTCGGCTGTTTTCTCAGGCTACCGATTAAAGGAAAAAAAAAAATTGAACACGATCAAAACAGATATGACACTAAACTGGTCTGCTTCAATACCTGAATCCAAGTCTGAGATATCCGAAAGTCAGGTCCTTTAGCATAAGCACAGCAAAACGGCGAACTGTCAACAGGAACATAATGAGCACAGTCATCATGAAGACATTCCGTCGCTTGATGCCAGTAACAATTTTTAGTCTCAGGGTCGACTCTGCCAGGACACAGTTTACATTGACCACAAAGTTGCCATGACACGGCACGCAACCAATGACATTCACGCTTAAGTTTGTCAAGGCTCGATCTTAACACACTGAAAAGGAAACGTCGAGATAAGGTTCACTCAAATCAAGTAACCAATTACGAAAAGTTAGTGTTGCACCGAAACAATGGATGACCATCGATTCAAACATCCTAGGGGGCAAAAAGGCAGTTAATTGGGAAGGAATCTTCAAGACAGGGATACCCCTGAGCACTTATTTTACCAAAAGAAGTCCAGAAGCAATTCAAATGCATGCGTCTGATTTGCCAGAAAAGATCCGTTCTCTTAATAAAACTTCGCCCATGAACATTCTGCCCCGTTTAGGGGCCACCAAGTCTCCGAGGGGACCGCAAAATAGCCAGCGGAACAAGCGTTACTTTTTTGCGTTTTTCAGGCCAGCAAAGGCAAGCGCGAAGCGAGTGAGGAGCGCCAGACACGCGCGACTGGAGAAGGCTTTTCTGCGCCTCCCTCTGTCACGCGTGTCTCAAGCCCGGCGCCGCTCCTTGCTCGCTTCGCTCGCCTGAAAACGGGAAAAAATCACGCCCGTTCTGCAGGCAAGCCGTAAAAAGGGCATGTAAACCCAGTCGATCCATGACAATGCTGAATCGCCTGGACGATTTTACCAGATACACAAATGAAACCCACGGGTTCAATCAGTATCTTTAGAGAGGAAATAAATACAATTGTAATACTCCTAGACTTTCACTCAACTAACCATGGACTGCCATTGGTTGATTCTTGGTCACGTGGCCTCGACTAAAATCAAACGTATCCCGATCGTGATACAGTAAGCAATGTACCCCGCTCCACCCCGCTCGGGATACATTAAGGCACGTGATCAAAGCATGGTGGAAGTGGCGTGAAAGAAGGCGGGAAAAACACTGCCAGTTTTCTTTTCCATGAATGAACACAACAACACGAACACGAAGTCTCAAGCTAAAAAGGAACAATTTTTAGTGTTATCCCAGAAGGGAAACAGCAGCTAGTGGAAGAAAAAGATGCAGATAGTATAGGGAAAGTACTTTGTAAATCATTCATTCAGTGGTTTTGAGAATGAAATTTGTGTTGTTATAAGTACCGAGTCGACTGTTTTGATTCGCTCCGGTTAACGTTCTTTTGTTGCTATTGAAATGAAATTCTAGAAGTATAACAAAACACTTACTGTCAGGTCTCTCGGGAAACCAGTTAGTTTTGTTTTCTCTCGGGTCCTGATGTTTCCCTCAACTTCAGGGCTCTCGGGAAAACAAAACTAACTGGTTTCCCGAGGGACCTGACATTAAGTGTATACTGTTGCACGTGCGTCTATCTAGAATTATTCACGCTACCTTGACACTTCTGAACAAAGCTCCGGCTCCGTTTCTGCTGGCTTGGAGTTATCCATCGTCCAAAGGTGAATCTTGATGACAGTCTTGAAGCAAGCAAAACCTAGACACGTGACTTTTCCAATGAAAAACCGTGCCGCGTTTGCATAGAAATGTTGTTGTTCACAGCTGGTTTTACATGCAGCCCACTCGCCAAAGAGAACAAGAAGCCTGGAAAACAACCCTGCTGGAACGTAGTTGGTGTCAAAAGTGATGAATACAGGTGCCAACCCATAGAAAACCGGTCCCATTAGGTCGTCTGCTGGCTTAGTTGTTAGCATACAAGGTACCAGGTAAATTGATATGCCATCCTTGTTCTTGCATTCACAAAGAAGGTTAAACTTCTTCATGATGAAAAGAAGGGAGTCTTTGATGTGTTCTAGTTTCAGATTCTTACATACATGTTCAAGGAGCTGTGCGTGAAGAATGCCTTTGTCAAGAAGGTCTTGTCGAAGTGAAAGAACTCTTAAGCTCTCTTCTTCTTGTTCTTTAACTGTCACTATTTTGCACAGGACATCAATAAGCCATTGCGGATCTAACACAACAAGGCCATTTGGATTGTTAGCACTGTCATGATAAACTACCGTGCCTCGATCATGCAAAAAGTTTAACAGGTGCTCGAAATCATCCTCCTCATCTTCCTCCTCCATTAGCAACCCTTCCGGCTCAGTGTTGCCGTTTACATTATCAACACACACATCGCTAAAATCATCATATCCATCAACATCATCATCATCATTATCACCATCATCATCATAAACAGAGACATCATCTTCCATGCTATCATCAAAATCATCCTCATCGTTATCATCGCCTAAGAATTCTTGATAGTCAAAGATTTCCATCTTGAATCTTTGCCTCGTCGTATATTTCTCTCCCTGTTTGGAAAGCTCATACACCTTGTTTTCCACCTCAAGCCATTTCAAGGGAACTTGTATGTTTGTGTGGGGCATAGTGTCCGCCACATTAAGTATCTCTTGACGTAACTTCACAATTTGTTGATCTTCTTGGCTGGGAGATTCACCAGCGCGAGTGTTATCTACTGTTAAGGTCTGTGCAATGCGTTTACTTAAAACTCTGCCATTTCTACTAAGGAATTTCTTAAGAGCAATCATTCTGTTGCTGTTAGTGCAGTCAGCGTGTGTTCCAACAAGTACCACTGGAGGTAGAGTCTCCCCGTTTGCAGATTGTCTTAAAGAGTGCACCAAGTCCAGCCACCTCATAATGTGATCAAGGTTTGTGTCGCCACTGTCAGGAGCTGCAATTTCAACCTCTTCGCATCCCTCTGTTCTTACTTTACATTGAGCTGTGGAGGTAAGTTCTTTTGTTAGATCAAACACCAGGATGTAAACTGCCTCGGGTGACATGAAAATGGGATGAATGGCACGATACACAGCCTGGCCAGCTAAGTCCCAAATGACGGGCCAAACTCCATCTGGAAGGACAGCAAACTCTTCCTTTTGTTTCCCATCCAAGAGACGTACTATTTCGTCTGGTATGTTGCCATCCGCCTGTTCTGGAATCTGTGAAAGATTAAACAAATGCGCATCACGACCACAAAATTGCCATGAAACCAAGAAGGCAGAAGCAATGTTTATTACCTCGCTAAGCTGGTTCCTTGTTGATTCAGAGCCGAAAATATCAGGAATTTCTGCAAAAAAGAAAAGAAAACCAATCATTAGTTCAATAACAGCAAGAAAACTTAACAATCATGTAAAGGGTTTTCTACTATAGTCGCGACACTTTCGTTAACGTACACTAAAGCCAGTTTACGATGGGACCGATACAAGCTTACCACAATTGTTCCTTATTTGGAAAGAGAATTGTAATTTGGATGTAACACTTCGAACAATTTAAGGTCAAACTGTTACTAAGTGCATGTTCCCTTTAAAACTGATTATTTGTAAGGAACATTGTATAAAAAAAATTATGGATGGAAAGATCCACATAAAAATGAACGAGAGCTATGATAAGGCAATAACGGCTACTACTTACATCAGTACAATATCATAATACGAAAATTCTGAGGTTTTTTGCAAAGGACAAATTAAACACTGGGTGATTTATAAATGTTTAATTCATACCCGTCAGATCTAATATTAGATCCAAGGACTCATGGTTAACTCGATTTGTGGGTCTTGGTCGTTTAGTTGGCCTTGGAAAAGTATTGATAAACTCTTTATAAGCTCTGGTCTCCTCAGCTTTTGCTTCAGCCAACAATTCTCTGCCAATGTACTCAGCGCATTTGTGGTGATACGCAGTCGTTTCCTGCTGCATGATAGAGAATTTCCATGGCTGAATTCCCGGATTTTTCAGTGGTGTATGCATTTGCACTCCATCAGTGCTCGTCTCATTAACTCTGAAGGGCTCACCCTTAAGTGACCTCCCAACACTTGTCTTTCCCACACGATCCTGACCAATCAGTAAGACTTTCACCCGCCTGTCACGTATCTTGCCTGTTTCTTTTGCTCTTTGATAAGCTGCTACCGCCTTTGGTCCTCTAGCCATGACATAGCTAGGCAGTGGTTCAAACCAGGACCTAAAATGGGAGCGCTTTAAAGCTGAGGAAAGACGAAATGCTTAAGTAAAAAACGACTCACCAAAATGGGCGATTTTACTATCATTAGACTTATTCTGGAAAATGGGAGATTACTCAAGCTTGGTGGCTTAATGCAGGATTGATTGGTTTCAAAAGAAATAAGAGAAAGCAGCTCTGACATTACACGTATGTAAGTCTTCACAGTGAATTTTACACAAAGCATACCTCCACTTAGTCTCCCACACAGACGTTTTAAAAAATTGTCTCGTCAAGCAGAGATTCTCCCGTCAAGTGACAGCACAAAAATGGCTGCAAGGGAGGCTAACCTCCGCTTGTTTGACACATGAAAAGAAATAAGGACAGTTAGCTGACTGTACACATGTACATGTAGAGACCACGAATGAATGTAAAAAGCTTGCAACCTAAAGGTGTATCAAAAGAAACTGCAGTGAAAGTGCTCCTTAAATGGACAGCAGACAGCTCTACTTATGGCCGCTTTCACAAAACCCTGTTTTTCTCAACTCCCATACAAACTCTGTATTTTTACATTCCCATGTACGGCCAGCTCCAGTTATGGACACCTTCTTCACGTCCCGAGTGTGTCTGCTCATCCTTGACAATTTGCTACTGTTATTAAATAATTCCTAGTTTTCACTGTCACACCATCAAAAATAAAAGTCAGAACTGTTCAATAAATAGTCCAGAATCTGGGAAATGAAAGGAGATATATATCCTCAGATCCTTGCCAAGATTCAGGTCAGTGCAATTTTTCATAATTACGCAAGATATTCGGAGAAATGATTCTCCCAAATATATAGAGCTTTGTATGGAGATGCAATGTTGGTGCCCATCCAGATGGGCACCAAAATGGCAGCAGGAAACCAAAAGAAATATCTGTCATGCTTTGTTTTGCAATAAAAGTAGGAATACATCTCTCAAGGAACTCATAAATATTAGAGTAATACTCTTTCTTATAAAACGACTATTCAGATGGCAAATACCCCAAAATGAATCACTTTTTTCACGTACATGACCACTCTCTCAGCCACCATGTATATGCCATGTCATGTGAAGGCTTATATATTCAAGAGTAGTGTACAACAAAATGAAGAAAGCTTTGCAAGTGAAAATTTGTCTGAAAATAAGTTTGTAGCTGCTCTAATACTTCACAAAAGTAAAATCTCAGGAGGATCAATAATTCTCTTTTTGATGACGTCATGAATATTAAAACCAGCAAAACTGAGTTAGGATATATATCAAATTAACAAGAATTTTTGAATCACACTTCAGCAGACGACATTTTTATCTTTATTTTTTTTAGGACTGGCAATTTAATATTGACAAAGACAATAATAATATTCCAATAGGGTTCTGGAAAAAAAATGAAGCTGCTTGACAGAGACGAGGTTCATCTAACCGTCCCAGGCGACCGTAGTGACCTTGGCAAATTGTTCACTATATTTGTGTGTATTTATTCCAAAAACAATGAGTCGTTATAGCCCCACTGGGCACAATAATTTTTTTTGGATATCATGAGACAGGGGTGTAACTATAAAGAGGTTGTTGGCTGCTAATTTCATGGGCTGAGTAAAAGAGCTGGGCAGCTTAAATAATAAAAAAACCTGCTTAGCTTTTCCTTAGCTACATCACAGTGAGAGATAATTTTGTGAGAGATAATTTTAATCATCTCTCACTGGAATACAGTATATTAAAATACACAAGAATGATTCTGCTCTATACTTACCTTTTAAAGTTTTTTTCTTGATCACAGAATTTGTCTCCATAATCATACATGTATGCTGCTCGTGGTCAGGTTTAAGCTCCTTCCATATTTACTGCTGTTATGAGCAAATCCTTAATTTAAGCTCTACCCTGCGAGCAGTAGCTCATATCTTTGCAAACAAAACGATTAACAAACGTTACT
Organism: Porites divaricata; assembly: GCA_038088405.1. Taxonomy (NCBI): domain Eukaryota; kingdom Metazoa; phylum Cnidaria; class Anthozoa; order Scleractinia; family Poritidae; genus Porites; species Porites divaricata. The sequence goes on from JBBMOI010000003.1 coordinate 45,145,746, forward strand.
GATACTTTACGATAAATAATTTTGTTAAACATTCAAAAAAGTGCCCTAAATACTACAATAGACTATGATTTGCCTCTCAGCACTGGCGTGTTTTGATGGTTGGAAGAGCAAACAAACTTGGTGACTTTTTGAAATAAAGAAAAACCATTCAGATCTGACAGGTGTGTGTGCACTTAGCTCATTTGTTTTCGGCCTATCAACATTCATTAGCTGTGTCCCAAGATTCTGAATACTTCTCCTCTGCAAACGTTACTTCTCTAAAAAGCCAGTAAGCTTATAAACTTAAAGCTATAGAAAGTCAACAGTGATATTTTGCGGTTTGGTCGTTCAGAATAAATATTGTCCTCACAATAATCTTTGTCCAATCAGGACTAGAGATGATCAAATCAGGGGAGGAAATCAGAAGTAAAGGAAACCTGTCGAGCGTGATTCGTTTTTTTTTTTTTCCTACTTTAAAGCGATAAGTTTTAATAGATCTTTTACATTACCCGAGTTCAAAAGGAATGTTAATAAAAGCTGCTATCTTTAAAAGCTTAATTGTTGCCAGCTGTTGTTTATCTCTCGAGCGTTCAGTGGTTGAGGAAATAGATCAACCTTCATCGTTTTAATTATAAATTCGCCTACCTTTTAATGACCAATCTGCATCAATTCCATCGAATCGTAGAAAACATTCGATTTATAACAGAGGATTTAGAAGCCCCAATCGATCGACGCGAAACGACGCGGTCTCGGTCGATCCAAAAATGGCGTCTAGGCACCAGGCTTCCCAGTCTCTCATAGCCAAAAAAACCAACAACCAGAAACCACAGACAACCCAAGCTCACGAGTTTTGTTTATATGAGAGCTTACGGGAATTTAGCAATCGCATTTTAGGATTAGAAAAGGGAAAAAAGACATCTAGATTCCTTAAAAACAAGACAAATGGCAAACAAGCCGCATGAAGTAACCCCTAAGTATTCTTTTATCCAGTCTTCTCTCGCCCCCACTCCCCCGCCCCCTAAAAAAGAAAACAACAACACAAAAAAGGTGCTCGACTTCAGAACTCTGCAGAGATCGTACTCTGTCACTCACTATTTGAAAGAAAACAATCATAAACATGGGGTAGGTAAGTAGCCTGAAATTCATCCGATTGCTTCGAGTCGTTTTCTCCTCTCAACAACTGAGGGAGTAATAACGACTCGAAGTAATCGGATGAAATTCAGGCTAGTAGGTAAGGCCTGTTTGAAACGTCGTGCTACTGCCGTGCTAACCTGGCTCGACTGTAGCTCGGCTGCAGCACGACTTGGTTTCAGACGTCGACTTTAATTCAGTCGAAAAGAACGGCTGTTGCCGAAAAAAAAAAATGATAATAACGAAACGGTTAAGCAAACTTTTAAATGTATTCTAATGTACCGGTATTTGTAATTTATGAATTGAGTTCGGCACGGCAGTAGCGCGACGTTTGAAACCAAGTTGAGTTACTGCCGTGTAGCACGGCAAAGCTTGCCGTGCTACACGGAAGTAGCAGGATTGGTTTCAAACGTCGCGCTACTGCCGTGCTAAAATCAGGTTTACTTCGATCAATTTAGTTCGGCACGGCAGTAGCACGACGTTTCAAACGGGCCTAAAACTTTTAAAAAAAGTTCTGAAGACTTCAGTTTATTCGGTAGGAGTTTGGAAAGTTTGCTCCCTGAGTTTCCGTTAGAAACACGCCTGCTCTGCAGGCTATTTGCTCCCAAGCAAAGGACGCTGGCACCCATCACTCCCCGCGCGCGTTCACTGTCAGTCAAACCTCTCTTTCGGTGGATACGGGACCTCCCTATTGTTAGTCTCAAAGATCGATGCAAATCTATATTGAATTCCTACCTATAAAAAACTGGTTCCTTGTCATATAAAAAATTGTACGAAAGTGGAGAAGGGACTTCTGAAGTCTGAAGTTCGTAAAACTGACTTTGATTGCATCAGTTCTAGTTTCCTTTTTTCTTTGCTTATGGCGAAGCCTTTGGAAAGAAGACTCGGTACACTTGCTTCTTCTTGGACAACACTCACAAACTTCATCACCACACAGATACTATTTTTCATAAATCATTTATTGATTCAAGAAACAAGCCATCTCCCAGTTTCAAATAGCCTCCTTTCCAAAATGAGGCCAAATATGAAAACGAGTCATATCTTCATGAGAATAGGAAGTCATTGTCATATCAAAGGCTTCCCAGTTACTCTCGTTTTAAAACAGAGGCTTGTGATAATTCGATAATAGTCTATTACTTTTGAAGCCAGCAAAACGCGTATATTACAGTCTAAAAGAAGGGAAATCGCCCAAATAGCCTAACTACTAACACTAAGTTATTGCCCAGTGTTAAAATGGTACTTAATATAGGAGAAAACTTTTTCTTGCCAAAGAAACTCTTGACGATTGCCTCCTGGGTGGTTTTGCCGACCGAAAAAGGGATTTTTTTGGGGTCCAACTGCATCATACTATCATGAGGTCATTCCGGGAAGTTCCAACTTCCCAGTTTTTTCCGTTAAAAGTTTCTTTTTACACCATTCGAGCGCTGCCGCGGAAAAAAATGCACTTGTGCTTAATTCTTTAAAACACTCTCACGGAAATATGAATGAACTAAAAACTACAAGTGCAGATTATGAAAAGATTAGGCAAAGGGAAAATTCTTGAAATCTCACAAAAGCTGCAAAATAAAACCGTAAAATGATCTGATCCAATAAATATATTTAAAGCCTGGAGCAACAGCTTAAAAAGACTATATCGTCTAAGAAGAGTTGTTTTGCTGTTTTTAAACAAAACCTTTACTCTGACGTGCTCATGACAAAGCCAGTAGGCTTCGGAACGGTTTCAATTAAGCTGATACTGACGTCACCAAGATGACTCATTCGTAGATGTGTGTTGTTAACGTCGCTCAAAATACCACCGAGCCACTTAGTCAAGCATGACCTGAAAGTATTTTGCGCAATATAAATGTTAAATTATTATTATTATTATTATTATTATTTAATTCTTGCCGTGTTGAGTGGGTAACTTGCCTTTGTTAACTGCTACGTGGGTAGACAAGCTAAAACAGACTTCCTATCGAACTTAAAATTTAAGAATGCCGGAGAAGTGAACTGAAACTCCTTATCTTCCCAGCTATGTTCTGATGGAGTCGCGATCCGTTGTTTATGACGCAAAGATGAGGGCGGGGTCGAGGGGGTAACACGTGGCGACGCATGCTCTGGGCTGATACCAATAATACCTTGTGGGTGGAAATAAGGATGATGGGTGGGCTCGTAAGAAGTGGATACGCCCATGGGTGTTGGGGGCTGAGTTGGCGTGATGGGACCATAGCCCAGTTCACCAGACAACAGCTGTTGTATTGGATTAAATGATTTCTCGTTAACTGCTTCCTCCGCTGGTCGTTGTAATATCTTGTACATCGGCTTGTCGTCCCGGTCCTTCATAACTGGAGAGACTCTATGCCTTAATTCTGCTTCCTTCAACGACTGATAATCTAAACAGACAGAAACAGAAGAAGACACCGTCCGCTGCTTACTCTGTCTTATTACATAAGACTTGGGGTCAACCTGGCCACGCTCTTTATTTGAGTGTCAATCTATTTTTCTCGAAAGAACTAATTGAAAACATTGCTTTTACGTCTCCTAATGAAAACGGGACACCATTTTACGTGGTCATCCGAGCCACGCGAAGGTCTAGCTGTTTGCAGAACAAAAGCAGTACCTTCGTTTCTCAGTTATTTTAAGATCCTGAGTATTGACCCGGCCCCAAGGATCAATACAACGACCTTCCACTCTGCAGTCTCGCTCTCGCTCTGTATGAAATGAGCTAGTCCCGCGACAAAAATGAGGAAAGTAAAAAAAAGAGAGAAGTTCGACCTAACACCAATCAACAGGAAAGCAAGACAAAAGGACAAAGGGTCAAAGGAAACACTATACATTCATTCTGAGGAGGTGGCCTACCTTTGATTATCTTTGACCTCTGCTGAGTGTGAGGTTGTCGTAGGGGATGATTGAGTTCGTGCTGTAGTTGGAACCGATCCTGTTGTTGTTTTCGCCTTCTTTCGATGGCCGCTCTCTTCTGTTCTAGCTCTAAGCGTTGCTCTTCTTTGGCTAAAAGTTTTTGAAGCTGTATATTTCCCGTTGATTCCATAGTATTTGGCTCCGAGGATGGGTTTGTTTGTTGTTGTCGCGTCGCTGAAATCCACTTCTTCAATCCCCTGCAATGGGACCTCACAGCATTATCACTGATTGTAGCCTAATCTAGAGCAGCCTTCTGTCTCGTTTAGAAAAACCTAGGTGAAAATTTCTCTCTAGTTTCCAATTTACTCAAAAGAGCAATGCAACTTGCTCATTTGATATTCCAACAAATCAGTGTGAACGCAAGACTTTCACCAAATCAACCTTTTTTACCAGTAATACGGTGTAAAAGTTCGTCAAAAATCTTAAAGCAAGCGAAGCCAGCGAGCAAAAGTGAGCAAGCGGGCGACTAAGTGGAGAAACCGCACGACGGCGAAGGACTTTATGAAAGTCTATACGGACGCTTATTCGGAAAAAGTGGCTTATTTACAACTTCCTAAGTGTATGTATTTGTATGGCGTAACGTTCTTATCATAATTTGTTTTTCAAGTTTGCCGTTTGTTTTGGCATGAAGAGGAGGAGATGCAAAAAAAAGGCAAGAAAAAAAGGACAAAAAACTAACTCACGACCACATCCCACCCACTCTAATTTACCATCCTTAAAGATCCACTTACTTAACAAATGGCATCACCATGAAAAAAGCATTGGGATTCAATCCTAGGTTCTCCCGACTAATTGTGTCTTTTTTGTGGCTTGGAAGGTGACCAATGTAAAACCACTCTATACTCTGTAAAGCAAGCAAACCAGTGTAGGACATTTATCAATAAATCACTGAGGAAAAAGACTGCACAAAACACTGATCAAACAATGTGTATTGTAAACTGCTTAATAACATTTGTGGTGTTTGTAGAAGAGTGAAACACAAAAATTTGGATTTATCAACTGACTTGATAAAAATTCATTTACCTCTGTAAGAAGATTGAAAAGCTGACATTTGGAGCACAAGCTTGCTCTTTGCCCAACAGAATCAATTTCTGATGAAGGGCAAGCACTCAAAATGTTTTAATCAACCTATAGGCAGTTTGGATACCATCCACAATAGGCCAACCGCCCCCACTTAAACTCTTCATAAGGGAAACAAGAGAATCTGAAAATGGCAAGTAACTAATAATTTTACAGCTTCAAGTTTTCTTTTTCCAGTATATCTGGAAACATACAAGTGCAATATACATTGTATTATATAATGTCTATATCAACCTACAATCATGGAGACAAGTGTTGGGACAGCTGTACAGTTCGAACACCTTTTAACACACGCGAAATTGTATCCGTGTGCTATTAACAATCCACATCCCAACCCCCCCCCCCCCCCACCCTACGGACAGTGTTGAAACCGTCGAGGCACAATTCCTTTGATCTTTCAACATTGTACTGGGTGGGGAGGGGGAGGGGACATGGGTTTGTAAAATCACAACACCGCTTTTTATGACATTACTTGTGAAACACATAGAATTGAAGTTATGCTCTGACTGTCCCAAGGACTTTTGTCCATGATTGTAGTCAACTGTTTAATAACAGGTAAATATACCGTATGTTAATGATACCCCAATTCTGATTGGCTAAAAGCACATGCATAATTCACCATAACCAGCTACTGATGACCAAATTTGGAAGAATTTTGCGTTTAATGAACCGACGATGTCAAAAGTGCAGCCTTCTTGCAGGTTAATGCACCATTAACCAAGAAGACCTGGGGACAAGGTTGAGTTGTTTTGGTTGTGAAAACAAAAAATGGCAGACATTTCACTCGTTTCAAGAGTAAGAACTAGGCGAAATAAGTGCTAAAAACATGACAAGAACAGCAAGAAGACAACTCGAAGGGCGACATTTGCTATTTGGGGAATATTTGGGGAACTGAACAACCTTAAATGTGCACTATCAAAGATGAACTTAACATCGACAGATTGATGGAGGTAAGCTTGTTTAAGCCATGTTTTTAAACTAGGAATTATTTTGAATGAATAATAAAACAATTATTGAATTCGGCTTTCTATCATATGCAGAATTATGGAGATCTCGGAGGGAGTTATCCACCTCGGCTTACGGCCTCAATGGATAACACCCTCCTCGATCTCCAAAATTCTTGTTCATAAGATACTCAGCCTCATTCATTAACTGTATGACACCTATATTCACCTTAATTTCTCCTCTTGTTTTTGGTTGGAACACTGTTTTCTCGGGAACACCAGGGACAATGTAAAGTCTAACCTACGGGGAAAATAATTAAGGATACATAATGAAACGTTTAAAAGTTTAGCCTCTTCAGCTATGGAAAAATAAAGATTTATTGACTTTAGAATCCACAATATGCATGTACAGTGGAACCCCATTAATACAGTCACCAATGGGTCAGAAAAATTGGATGTATTAACGAGTCAGCCATGTTATCAGGGCAGGCTCAAATTTCATGACCCGAGGGCCGTAATGACAAATACACCGTACATCACCGGTAACAAGTTATCATCACAAATGAGAGTATAATGGGTCACTCTGTTACAGGTAAATAAAAAGGACCAATAGTGTATTTCCTGTTCCTAATTACTATCCAAAACATTAAACAGAGGCTATTTGGCTTACTTAACAGGTACTGTTACATTGGAATAATAAATTATTATCATACAGTACATGTACCTCAATGACTGATATAATAGTACAAAGTCTTTTGTAGTCATAAGCCTCCAATAGACTTGACATGCAAGCAGGTACAGTGTACATGTATGTCGCTAGCATTAGGATCTTATGTTTTATCACCTGATGATCCTGAAAGTTGTGTTCCAGATATGCATCTGGGTCAGCAAAAAATGACATGTCAAATCCTGTCTCCTCTAAGACCTGCAAAGCAAGTTTGAGAAACATGAAAAATAAATTAATGTACGGTTGCAATACAAAAACATTCCAGAAACAATTGTGGTGTTTTGGTCTTCTGAACTGACCACAGTAAGAGCACTGAGAGTGCCTTAGACTTAAAGGATATACAGCGTATATGTTGACCTCTCACCTCTCTAATAGCACAGGCAAATGCACTTTCATCCTTGTTGACTTTTCCCTTTGGGAAACCCCAGCTGGTCCGGGACATGAATGGCTGCACTAAAACACACTAAAACAAACACGGTACAGATCTGTATGATACAATTATTAATCACAAATCTCTCAGATTTCATGCCACATGTGGATAGCTTGACATAGTAGGACCTATTGTTGACTTAATTTAAGGAGGTTTGGTGTCCACAAGTTGCCCAGTGACATATCACAACAAACAAAACAGGATGATCAAAATTCAGATGTTGTAATTTACCATTAGCAAAAGCATAGTACTCCCCTTGAAAACACCATTTTTGTCAATTTTGGAGTATTCAGGGCCAGATAGTGACCAGAAAGTGGATTGACTAGGCTCAAAATTAATGATATCTTTTTGCAGGATTTCTAGGCACATGTGGGTTCCAAAGCATACATTAGACAATTCTAAGTAGCTAGGTTTTTGTAGCTTGATAGCTAAGCTGTCTCCTAACACACTATAGACCCTGGGTTTGAGTCCCAGCTAAGTTTTTTTCTTCTTCCACTACTTCTTTGTTTTTTTTTTTTTGCATTTCTTTTTTTCCTTAAAATCTATTATTTCATTCTTCCATAACTTCATAAGGTTCTGTAAGACACTTATTTCTCACACAAGAAAGTACATAAGGACAGAATGATAATATCTTCTGTAATGTATCTGTGCATCAACACAGTTCATGTTTACCTTATCTAAATTTTGATTTAATAAAATTGCTCCATAGACAGGGACACTGTATTTATACTTCTTCCAGTTTTCAAACACTTCATCTATGTCTTCCCCAGTTTTATTAAGAAAAGGAAACTGTCGAAAAAGTAATCAGGTTAAGGAAATTTTTAACTATATGAGGGACCATCATCAGAATTATTACCCTAATGAGAAACACATACAATGAAAAGAATTTCTGGGGAAAATAAGGCCTGAACGAGACATGCAAACTGATGAGCTTTAAGCTGAACCTCAGAAATCCCAGCCATTCAATTGCAAGTCACTAAATAACAAAGGAGTTTACTGATTGAGTTACACTGTAATGTAAGCCTTATTCTAGGGCTAGAAATAAAGTCCGATCTTTCTGGTCGTCTCTGTCAGTTAGTGTTTAAGCTCAATTGCTTAATAGCCAAGAATCTAAAGAGTCAGTAATCTTTTCACTAAATCATTAACTAAATCCTGAACTTTATCAGGAAAAATGCGGGTAAGATTTCCGTATACCCCCATACATTCATTATGCATGCATGTTAGGACTCTTTTCTTATAAACTTGTTGTGTGAAATAGTATGAGACTGTTGCATGCATAATGAATATATGGGGTTATACGGAAATCTTTCCAAAATGCGACAGGCAAAACAAATTGTCCATCAGATTTTATATATCGCGTATGATCACTACAAACTGTCACGATCGATCATACATTGACGCAAAGTAATTTTGATTAAAGGATATTGATGTTGGTAAAATCTTTAAGGCCGCAAGGCGGAAGATCTGGCTGCTCCTGTCTGTGGAAGTCTACATAAAACCAATGGGCCGTTTCGATCTGAAAACACAATCTAACGATGTCCTTTCTCTCTTCTTCCGGGATGTTGATCAAAAATCGACTGGAGAGGCGGAGAAAGCAAAGGGTGAAAATCAAGAATACCAAATAATTCATAATATCGCGTAGCTTCTACTTACCTACAGAGATCTTCCAGAATTGTCTGTGGAATAGCAGAACCAGAGGGAAAGTAAGGAGAATCACTTTCAACCAATTCGACCTCCTCGGACGCCATCTTTCATTGGTGCCAACCTCGTTCCCAAACATAGTGGAGAGAACCTGGGTGTTTGCTTAGCCACCGCGCAATAAATCCATCATGGCGGACAAGCATTGAGGTTACAATATTGAAAAATTCGTGATCACGAAATGGGTTACGGGCTAAAACTTTTGGCTTTATTCTCTTTTATCTCGTTTCTCTATGTTGCGGGAATTTTTCTCTTCACGCGAGGTTTTCTTCTCAAGCGACTGGTTATCAACGAATACAGCCAGTGCAAGGAAACCCTTAACTTGCTCTCGGATAAACGATATTCCAGTGATGCTGACGGATGCTGGCTTAAGAAGAGATACGAAAAGGCCGTGATCCTCATCATCGATGCCTTACGCTACGATTTTACGGTTTACAATGAGACATTAGATGAACGAGAGCCTCCACCGTACCGCAACAAGTTGAAAGTCATTTATGAAGTGTTGGAGAAAAAACCTGAACATGGCGCGCTCTTCCGGTTTGTCGCTGATCCTCCGACCACTACAATGCAGCGGCTGAAGGGAATCACAACTGGTGAGATACCTAGGGCTCTTTTAGTTGGATCATGTAATAAGCTGCTTCAAGTAGGCCAGGACATGGCAAAAAAAAAGGTTTATACTTGTGTTTTCTTAAACGACAATACTAGCCAGGAAAACAGCTGACCTCCTAAGGCCGGTTTTTACTAACTGTGGAATCGAGAGTTCGAGACGAAATTAAAGCAGCTATGAGAGCAGCTAAGATCTCCTGAAAATGAAATTTAGGAAAACGTAGGCATAAAAAGATTTATAGGTTCAACAGACTTAAAGGGACACAGTCAGCTATGTGACCGCGCTGACCTGGGCACTACTTTTGTCAGTTTGAAAAGAGTTTACCTCAACCCAAAATCAAATGAACGTGTCGGCTACATCTAGAAATCCGCTTCAATTTTTCCTAGTGTTTCATTCGATCCAGAAAACCTCTTTTTGAGGAAACTTTAACTCATCCTATGACATTATTTTATCATGTGTGGTTAACAGCATTATCCAAAGGAACATGAACAGAAGGGGTGAGAAACTCGTAGGCTCCGGGTGGGAGAAATTGCTTTCGTTTACCAAAATAACAAAAGAAGTGAATCAATAACATTGGTGAGCAAATAATCGTTACATGTATTTGGAAAATCAATGGAAAAGGTTACATATGTTTGGAAAATCAAACTTTCTCGACCTTGAATCTTTGACAATGATTCATGCTGACTCCGTGTCATTCCTCACCTCTACTGATGATCGAGTTCAGAAGTATTCATCGATGTTTGGCTTTTCCTGGGCAAATCCATCGATGAATTGTCAATGGTATATAAAAAATGTGTGCTCTGATATGGGCTTAAGGTCAATAATCACGATTTGTTCAACTCAACAAGGTTTGTTTTGAGTATTCCGGATATGCTTCTCACTTTCTGTTTCATGCTCATGTCTTGTGACATGCAAATCAGCTAAGAAATGGTATCTAATGCGCATGTGCATCAGCTGACTTTGTCCCTTTAAAGTCACAAGAATCAGAATGTTTCCATTTTGCTTGTTCCCTTTATTTCATCCATTCATTCTTTCAATCATTCAGTCATTTGTTTTTTTGTTCATTTGTTCATTCATTCTGTTATTGATAAATTCAATAGTGCATGGCCCAGACTACGGCAGGTAGTTTAACAAACTATTATTTAGAAGAAAGAGAAATCTAATGTCAGAAAGCTCAGAAAAATTTCGAAGCTCCAGATGAGATTCAAACTCATGACCTTCCAAGTTCTAGAATGGGTGCCCTGTTCTCAAATCTAATGCAGGCTACATGGCTACAAGGGTCAAAATTTAATTATAATTAAACCAGCTGTTGTGAACTGTCCCAAAATTTATCTCCCACAACATCTTTTTCAGGAAGTCTACCCACATTTGTAGATGCTGGAAAAAACTTTGCCAGCTCAAATATCACGGAAGACCACATTATTTCTCAGTTGAAATCTTTGCAGAAAAACATTACCTTTATGGGTGATGACACCTGGGAAAGTCTATTCCCTGGCTTGTTTCACAAGTCCTATCCATTTCCATCATTTAATGTCATGGATCTACACACAGTAGACAATGGAGTCATTGCACATTTGATTCCAGAACTAAAGTCAAAAGACTGGGATGTGCTGATCGGACACTTTCTTGGTGTTGACCATTGTGGGCACAAATATGGTCCTAATCACCCTGAAATGGCCTCTAAGCTTACTCAGATGGACACCATATTACGGTACAGTGTATGTAGTGTTTAAAACAACACGTATTTCAGCCCATTGATTAATATCTTGTGATATACTGTAAACCAAGCCATGGGCTCATAAAACTTCGTAAGCTGTTTAGGAAGGCTTAGGCCTGTTTCAAACGTCGTGCTACTGCCGTGCCGAACTCAATTGATCGAATTAAATTCGACTATAGCACGGCAGTAGCTCGACCTGGTTTCAAACGTCGCGCTACCGCCGTGCCAAACTCAATTCATAAATTACAAATACATTAGAATACATTTAAAAGTTTGCTGAACCGTTTGTTTATTATTGTGTTTTGTTTTCGGCAACAGCCGTTCTATTGGACTGAATTAAATTCGACATCTGAAACCAAGTCGTGCTAGTGTCGTGCTGCGGTCGAGCTACAGTCGAGCCAGCTTAGCACGGCAGTAGCACGACGTTTGAAACAGGCCTTAAATACATACATCTAGAAGCCTTGTAGGAATCCCCTTTAAATATGACTGGGATGCCTGTCTGAGAAGTAAACAAAACCCTCCTCAAAAGTCACTAAAGTTTTGTTTTGTGGGTGTGGCAAAAAGTTCATTTGGATTGTATGCTGTATAAGTAACTGAATACTAATGATAGCTCAAAAACTCATGGGCTAACTATTAACTCTTTTATGGTCATTGGCCAGGTAGTAACTTTCTTTCATCATAAGTTATCATTATCATTGCTATGACCTTTTATTACACATCCTTTCTTGAGATTTTTGTGGTTTTTTCTTCACAACTCCGTTACAGCTCAGCAAACACATCTTAACAAATGGAAAGACAATGTCAATTTTTCTGTCACTTTTGAGGAAAAAAATTTTGACATTATATTCCCTAGAAGCTTTTTTTTATTCTTTTACTAGATTCTAGTAACTGAGCCAAAACCACAAAGGCAATAAAACTTTTTACTACATGATTACTAACTTATGTTGCAGTGATGTGATTGAAACACTGGATGAAGATACAGTGTTGTTTTTGATGGGCGACCATGGTATGACACGTACTGGTGACCATGGCGGTGACAGCAATGATGAGGTGGATGCTGCTCTGTTTGTCTACTCACCCAGGCCCCTTGTCACTTGCAACATGAAATGGGTGAGGGTACAATTTGTTGAATAACTATCATTTTGATGACAAAAAGCCAAGTTGATTTCAAAATTTATCCGTCATCCACCCATTAAATGCCACACTAGTTCACAGTCAGGCAATGGCAATGTTTGACTTCACATAAGAATTTAATGATGGTTCACAGCCAATGTTTCTTCAGAGGTTTAGAGCCCAGCTAGCCTGGAAAGAAGCTGTATATTTGGGTTCTCACCAGCGAAAAGCGTTGCTCATTCGTGCAACATTCAAGTGGTCGCATGCGAGGAGAAATTTCTCTCACACGAAAAGGCAAAGGTTCTTAGTGTGAGGTGAACTAGTACAAAGGCAGGAGCCATAAACGTGGCTACTGTATGATGGATATTTCACAGAAAGCAGGCATACACTTTTATTCCTTTTTTTTTCCTTTGAACCGTCATTTCCATAACTGTATATGTTTTTATCTTCCTTTGTTATGCTTAGAAAAAAACCACAAGTGTCTCTCAAATCGACCTAGTTCCAACCTTCTCTCTGCTTCTTGGCCTTCCAATTCCTTTTGGTAGCCTGGGAACCATTATACCGGATCTTTTTTGTCTCGAAGATGTCTCTGAAGCTCTTCCAGCAAATCACCTCAACCGTTCAAAATTACGAGAAGTCCAAAACTTTCTACAGAGAATCGCAGCTTTTGAGCTTAATGCTAAACAAGTTCACAGATATCTCTCTACGTACACTTCTCTCTCAACGGAAATCTCCATGAGTTCACTTAAAGAACTCGAAAGAATCCTAGACAACGCAACTTCACTTGTTTCCGAAATTAAACGCATGATGGACCAAGTTGGAGGTGTCGAGGGGATAACTGAAAAACTAACTGACGAAGAACTGGTTCATCTTCATGAAAGATTGACCCATAGCGAGGAATTGTTCGTTGATTATCTCTCGCGAGCAAAAGCGCTCTGTCAATCATTGTGGGCAAAGTTCGATCTGAATTTCGTATATGCTGGTATCTCTGTGTTATTTATTGCTATTACTGCCGTGGGGATGATATTGGTTAAGAGAAATGTGAAGTTGCCACTGCTGGTGATAGTCCCTTTATTAAGCCTCGTTATTACCTCTCTAATAACTTCTTTTAACTGTGAAGTTATTATCGTCATTATTACCTTTTTTATTTCCGGATTAATACTTGGGATTTCTGTCTTTCTTCGGAGGATGATCGTTAAAAAGACAGAGGAAAACAATAGCGGTTTCTTTAGAAGACTTTCTTCAGACAGCATTTTAGCACTGGCTTTGTGCGTTCTTCAATTTGCTGCCTCGTTTTCTAACAGCTTTGTGGTGAATGAGGACAAAATTGTCGCGTTTTTCATTCAGGCGTTAATCACAGTTAAATGCGTTCAGGGCCTGTGGAAATCTGGCCTGTGGGAAAACAGAAGACTCATGCAAAGACAAAGTTTAAAGAAGTCGGGGAAAAGGGAATCAAGGCGACCCAGTATAAACGGGTTTCTTGTAAGACTGTCTCTCACATGGATAACCTTTGAAATTATTACTAGAACTGCGGGAGGACTGAAAGGTTGTCGAGAAGAACAATGGTATTGCGTACCCTCGGATTTTCTTAAACCCTTATCTACTTTAACAGAGAAAAATTCAGCGGCAAGTAACCGCTTCTTGCTTACCGTACTTTGCACGGGCGCGGTCCCGCTTTCTGTCCAGCAATGGCTTCGTTACCAAGGAAACTTAAACGGACCTTCGTTTTTGGTGCTGTGCGTGAAGTACGCTCTGCCGTTCTCTTTTTTCTTACTGTGCGCTCACTGGGCTCTACAGATTGTCCCGCAGGAAATGAATTCTTTGCTGCCGGAAATTCAACTCTGGCAGCAAATCATTCTGCCACAGATGGTCTACTGTCTGTGTGTCGTAACAGTCGTATGCCTTCTGTACTCACCACTTTGTATCTACACCGTTTTCAGAGGAAAAAAAAATTCATGGAAGGAGACTATTAACTCCTTGCAGAATGTCGAAGATAGCTCTAAAATAATCCATGCATTATTTAGAGAGATTAAGCAGAAAATGGATGATGTAGATGGCAAAAAACATCATGTTGAAGATGGTACTAGAGATGAAGAATCCATGCCAATGGTTTACGGTTTAGCAACGGTATATTCATCTGCGGTCTTGGTTTTATCGTTGGCTATTTTATTGCCTTTGATGATGCTACTTGGCAATGGAATGTCATTGTCTTTGGCTTTGATGTGGACACAAATCCTCCTGTTGTTGGAGGTTCATGGACTGTCTCAAGATCTTGAATCAGAAAAGAGTGCTGACAGTATTTCAGGTTAGTTCAGCGATATCACACGGTGCTTGTTTCAGCTCAGTGGCGCTAGATTTTGTGTGTCCCTTCTTCAAAAAATAGTTCTTATACGTGTAGAAGTAATGTAATAATAAAGTGTTTGTTTGTCGTACCACCCTCTTGTAACTATTTGCCCGCTTATAAATGAAAAGGAAACTGGGACGAATTAACTTTCGCAAAGAGTTCTGGGACTATTATTAGGGGCAGGGAAAAATTGGCCAAAAGCTGACCGGCCCAATCCCAGAAACAATTGCGGGACACATCTCGGTCCCAGTTTCCTTCACATTTCTAAAGTTTCAACTGTACTCACGATGTACGCTTATTTAGAGCTGCATACAGCTATTTCGAGAAAGGTTGTCGGAAAAATGTGCACGCGACAATCTCGAAAGGCAATATGGGATATGATCAATACACTGTTCCTGACAACTGTAGCTGTCGAACCTACTTTTGTTGCTTTCCTTTAGCACTCGAAAACACATTTCCATGGCCTTTCGTGCCAATTCTTTCAAATTTCTTTGAAGAACGGAGAACTCAAAACCACCCACAATGCCTTTTGGGATTGTCGCGTGCACTTTTTTCGACAACCTTTCTCAAAATAGCTGTATATCAGTCGGCCATCAGATAACGTCCGACTAAATCCCTCTCCGTTGTCGGACATGATGACCGCACTGTCCAAGTGCCAATGACTGTCGTTTTAACGCTAAATATTTGCGTTGTATTTAAAGAAATTAAAAGGAAATGCAATGTATTAATGGATAACCGAAAGATTTTTGGCACTTCCGACTCAAAAAGCGACTTGGTGGGACATATGTTCTTTCTGAAAACATAAACTATATGCAGCCCTGCATTGCGGGTTAGATCTGGACATCTTCTTTTATTTTTATTCCTTGTTCATACATAGTGACGTCTTCAAGTTTGCAAACAGTGCCTACTGCAAGTGTAAAAGTGAAAAGTCATCAATCCTAATTCTTTACTCAATGCTGCTTTATCAGATCCCTCGTGGAGCGTAGTTGTCCTGTGGCACTTTCTCGCGTCATATTACTTCTACTGCACAGGACACCAGGCTACAATCCCCTCTATACGGTTCGAGGCTGCTTTTATTGGTTTTCCAGGAGATATGGAAAATATCATTTTACCAGGTTAGTCAGAGAGCTGTATTTAGCAATTATTCCTCGAACCCGAATGGGCTCTGAGTCAATAGCCCATGAGGCCGAAGGCCGAATGGGCTATTGACTGAGAGGCCATGAGGTTTTAGTAAAATCCAACTAGTTGGTCAAAAATATCGAGACAGAACAACTTTAGCTAGTAAAAAAATCCCTTCTTGCCGCCAACAAGTCAGCGCTTTTTCGCTACTAGAAGGCTATAACATATAGCCTAGTAGAAGCTCAACCAATCAGAACGCAGCATTTATAATAGACCACTAGTTGGATTTTACTAAACTAACATACTCTGCAGGCCTACAAATTACACCTCTTCATAGTTAAACCAAGGCCGAATTGACTTCAGAGACGGAATCATAATCTCAATGCTGAGATTAATTACCGCGTACTCGTTACTTTTGACACTCCTGTAAAAGGGGAAAGAGTATGACCTCGAACCCTTTTCTTATCTCGAGACTAAACTAACATGTCTCTTTTTTTTTGTTTTTTTGTTTTTTTTGTTTTTTGTTTTTGCTCAAGTTTCTTTCATTCTAGTGACAAGTAATATAGGCATTTTTTGGTCTGATTTATGTTCACCTTTCCTATTCAAATTTCAGGTCTTCTTATTCTCCTCAACACATTCGCCGGGCCAGTCTTTTTTGCCGTTAGTCTTCCTCTACTCCTGTTTTGGCCCCAAATTCCGAACCGTCTGCTAGGGACTGGTAACAAGAATGGACAGCAGTCAAGTAAAGGAGAATTTGATTGGATTGAGGCCCCGGAACTGCTGAGAACCCGGATGTTTCGCCTCATTGTCATGTACCAGAAGCTTAATGGCGTTAAGGTTGGTCTATATTTCCCTTTTGAAATTAGATTCCAGTCTTTGTGTCTGTCGCAGTCTTGGTACACTTGCTGCGAAAAGAATGGGACAAATGCAATCTTTTCTAGCGATGAGATCGCGTGAGAGGAAACCTAATAATCTTGTAGCCTCTGAAATCTTTGTTGAGCGCGCAGTAAAACCTGTGTTAGATGTCAAGGGCAGTTCGCGTCCTTTCCCGCTTATATTTAAAGTACGAAACCTTTGACCGTACGGTAAGATGACCCCGAAACGTTCTTGCATTTCCCTGGTTACCCTGTAAATAGGCTTTTTAGAGAGGGTTAGCAGTTGCTAGCTTTACTCAGGCTTTACTTTCCCTGGTATTCCCAACTAAAAGGCAAGTTTACAAAGCTATTCCCGTGCAAAACATAAACCGAGAACTCACCGAGTTCTTGGCGAGCTTAGTAATGGGGTCAAGAGATCTCGACAACCGAGGGTTTAGAAACTCACCGAAAATCCTCATATTTCAGCGGCTAAAATTTTTGCCTGGAAATTGCCTTCGTGTGTTTGTATACTTAATGTATTACGCTCACCACATTCTAAAGAAGTCTGGATGTATTTGTTAACAAATTTCTTCCACCAAGACAATCTTGGAAATCCATATGTATTGAATGCATGAGTGGTGCATTGCAAAGGCCAAGACCTAAGTAAACTAAAGGCTGACTGAGAAGATATTAGACACTTTTTTAAGAAAACCTCCGAGAATGCTTTAAGGCCTCCATTCCTTTTGGGAAATAAACCAGCACATACTACCCTCTTGGAAGTCTTATTACACCCCCCTTCCCGTTCATGCACGAATTCCTTGTCTTGCTGTTTTATCGGCTCATCTTACTTTATCTTAACTTGGATATTTTGTTTTTACAGCTTTTGGGAACCTGTTGCTCTGCCGCGTTGCACCGTCGTCATCTTATGGTGTGGAAGATTTTCGCGCCACGATTCGTTTTTGAGGGGGTCTCGTTCCTGTTGACTACAATCGTGCTGGCTGTCAGTTTTCTGTCAGTTCTCAGAGTGGATCAGGTGTTGCGAAACTGGTTTAAGAGACTTGAGACATCCGATGAGTGGAAAAGTAAGAACAGATAGTTCATATATTCTCCACATCCTTTGGTTTGTAATCTCAAATCGCAGTTTAATTCTCAATCGTTTAAGGCGCCTTTCTCTAAGTACAGTTTACAGGAAATGTTTCTTTCTTAGCCAAACTGATGACAACAAGAAGAATAACTCTTTTTTCAAACTGTCGAATTGTAATAAAAATGACTTCTTATTCTTTTATATTTACTTTTCAAATTTTGTCGTACAACTACTGCAGGCTTCTGCGTACTCTTTGAGAGCTTACCCTTTAGTTTACCTCCAAAAAATTAATTTTGCGACCAAATGCGAACTTAGCGGGTTTCATTTTCAAATTTCATAGTTCAGCATGCAAACGTTTTCTCCAAACTCGATCGGTATTTCTCCTAGAATTAACCAGCTTTGGGTAAAAGTAGGTTACTTCCGGGATTCCTTTTAACAGCTTGTCTATGACTTCCACTCCCTGCATGAACGAGTGGTCCTGATTTGAAACCTCGTACCGCCAGCCGCCGAACCGACCGCGGGAGTAAATGTTCTTGGATTGCAACCAAGGTTGGACGTTTTCAAGAATCATTTCTCTGGCGATGGAAGGAACTGGGTATCCATGATGAAGCCGCCGGTAATGCTTTGAAACAATCAATTTTGGTGATTTAACAAATCCGTAGGCGATTAGCGCTTGAATGGTACTTTGAATTAAATGCCGTTTTGTCCACTTTTCAGGGCTAGAGTTATGTTTTGGCTCCGCTATCTCGCACATGAGGGACCACTGTTTACCAGGCTTTGGAACGTGACCCTCTGCGTAACTTGAGAACACTGTTACTCTGTAGAATGGCGAGTCAGAATCAGGAAAATATATCCAGGTCATGTTTCCTAACATCGAAGGAGGTTGACCTGTTAGTCCAATTCCTATCACGTGTGTGCGAGAAGAAATCAACTGAGATGCTAGTTTTCTCATGTCCTGTAAATATCCATCTCTTCCTTTTATCATATCAATGACCAACAAATCGAGTGGTGCAGTTGATATCAGTGAAGCGAACTTCACTTTGTGAATGGAGTTATTGCTTTCAGTTCCCAACTTAACAGTGACAGTCATTGAGTTAATATCTATGTCAGTCACTGTGTGATTGTACCTAAACCACTTACGGGGAAGGCTATCAGCAACTGCCTGCCATATGCCCCCTGTTCCATTGTACCTTGGATATCGAAACACTTTATTTGGTCCCCACCCCAAGTCTCCCGTGGAAGTTCCATCGACGTGCTCTGCGATCTTTCGCTTGATTTTAGCAATATCTGGAACAGCAACTCGCTCATTCACCCAGTCAGAGTTCATTTCCGTGGTACTCACGGTCCAAACTTTCCTGTTGTACTTTCTCATGAAAACCTCACAGAGACCTATACCAAAATTGCGTAGAAGCCACTGGTCAAAATTTGCGGGTTTTTCTTTCACTGGATGTTTAGCGACTTCTTCGAGGCCTGCTAGGATTTTCTGTTGGTCCACTCTGTCCATCACCTCGATATAATTCTGCACCGGGTACGGAATAAATCTGCGTTTGTCGTCTGATCCCTTCATGAATGTATACGCCCCTCTTTGTTTCCAATTCCATTCCTTAACAACACTGTCAAGGGTGGCGTCAAAATACTCGTAATGTGAAAATACTACATGACCCCCCATATCCCAGAGGAAACCTTCTTCATCTCGCTCAGAAGACGCGAGTCCCCCCGGCTTTCCACTTTGTTCCAGGATGATCACTGATATGTTTGGAAACTCCTCTTTTGATTCATATAGACGTTGAG
Source organism: Porites divaricata (assembly GCA_038088405.1). NCBI lineage: Eukaryota > Metazoa > Cnidaria > Anthozoa > Scleractinia > Poritidae > Porites > Porites divaricata. Next base: position 45,165,262 of record JBBMOI010000003.1, read on the forward strand.
CGGCTCCTAAAGCTGTTGGGCCTGAACCGATAATGATGATAGGGAATTTACTGCTACTATACGTTTTTTCTTCACGCCGGAACCCAACTCGATCTATAAAGTATAATTAACGGGGAATAAGCGGACGCCATTTGAGCTTTAAATCAAAAATCTTTTCAAAGGCGGCAGATTAATTTTTGGAACCGGAAACAGTAACAAAACAACACAGACGCAACTTTTTACGAGGTATGTACACTTTAATGGCCGTCTCATGTGCATTGTAACCGCTTTATCGATTTTACGATACATTCTTATACAAATCCTTAAAATTTGGCTTCGAGTAGGCTGTCTTGAGTCTGGGTACCCTGTGGTTTAATCAGAGGATTGGCGCACTTCGCCTTCGAATTAACCAGTGATAAAACGCTGCTGTTCGTGTTTAAACATTACAAAAATCGATTAGAGAGATTAAAGCATTTTGCGGGCGGGTTTAGCAAAGGTATTCTGTAGATAACTGGGTAGATCTAAAGTAATTGACGAAGAATGTACACGTTTTAAGTTGATATAGCAAAAGAAACTTTGCGGCTTCGGAACGAAAAAAGTTATTTCTTGTAAAGATCGTCTACTTAGTTGTCGTTTAGAGCGGGAAATATCATGACATGATTTTCTTCCTTCATGTCGTGTTTTTTCACGTGCTTGTCTTATACAGTCCGTGTAAACGAAAAATATTTTTGTCATGTTTTGATGGCTTCCTAGTAATTTTTTGTCTTACTTATCCTTGATCATTATTGCAGCTTGTTTGAATCGAGATCGACACGCAGTAATACGTTAATAAAACGCGGATCGAAGTCCACACGCTACCATGCATCTTTTTGGTGCCGGGGTATATACTTGAAATTATAAGGGGTCGTTGGCTTATAGAACGAGACATATTCGTGTTTCTCTTGGTGCAATAGTTATTGACTCAATAGTTATTGATGTCACCTTCTGTGCAGTGGAAATTGACACACCGTGTAGTTGTTGATATGATGTCATCTTGTGTGTAATGGAAACTGAAACGCCGTCGTTTGCTTAATCTGAATCTAAGAAAGTGTTGTAATTTGCATAATAAATGGAAAAAAAATTCCGTCAAATTCGCAGAGCGCTTAGACAAAAAACCGTGAATTTTTTTAACCTTGCAATATACCTCCAAGCTTTAGCTTGTATCTTTCGTTTTCCCAATGGAGGTGTCGGGAATTCCCCCCTTTGTCTGTTCATAAATTATGCGTAGCCGTATATTCCCGGAAATACGGCGAAATTTCAATGAAACCTACATTGGTAAAACAAAACATGCAAGCTAAAGAGGTCTATTTCCGTAAAAATTGTACGATCCGCATCGCCGAAAGAGGACATTTTTGTCAAATTCGAACAAAGTTTTGACGAACTTGTCAAACATGTAAAACTTAACTCTGAGGCGTGTTGATATATTTACATACCCTGTTACCAAGCTTTAATTTCGCGTTTTTCGCAATTGTAAAATAACCAGTTCTGAAATTATTTCTTTGCGAAATTTTTACCCATATAGAAAATTCAAATTATAGGAAAAATGATAAACATCTAATAACAACTGCATATACAGAATATGTTTTGTCAAATACACAAATTATCACATGTTTTTTCTGGGAAATCTTGTGTTGTGAAAGATCTTACGTACGGAGCAGTTAAATATGTGTTTTCCTTGTTCCAGTTTATCTAGCAATTTAAAAGATTTAAGAATTTTCGAAAAATAAAACGAACTTGAGAAAGCTTGAATCACGAAAGAATGCCTTTTTTCACGTTTTTCTATTAAAATTGCGAAAACAAAATTATGCATTTTTACCTAGGCCATCCCGAAAAATTCCTAATCTTGCAAATTTTGCATTGGTCAATCTTGAACATAACAGCAACAGAAAATATATATGATAAGCCAAAAAATCATTTTAAGCAACTTTGCTTGAAAACAATCTGAAGTCTGATCAGATGAAAGTCATACAACTGACAATGCGGAAGTCATACTTACCGAAGTAATGTGGCTGTTGCCTGTTGTATTTCTTTATCCATTTTCCACAGAAATATAGTAAGCCAAGTCCTAAGACTAAAATAAAAAATATCACGACTTTTAATTTCATGTTCAAACACAATCAGCCGAAAAAATTCAAGGTGGACAGTAGTACTGTTGGTGCGTAAAAGCAGATTTAATGGTAATGCATTCACCATTTTTTACATTAACCATAATACACCTTGCGTATCCCCCCAAAATTTTATGTGGGCATTAATTCATTCAGTTTCTCTTGGGACGACACGATACCCAGAAGAAACTGAAAACAATCGTTATGCAACAACAACAACAACAAATGCTTTATTTGCATGACCATAAATGAATTACAGTATTGCTAAAGCTATTAGTCTAAATTTAAGAACTAATGCAACTAATTAGTACGTGCAAAACATTACAAAACGTTACAGTTCTCATTCATTCATTGATATCAATTTGTTTCTTAATTCAAAGCATTGCGAGATGAATGAAACGAATTGACAGTTAATCAAATAATCAGAAGAATTCATAAGAAGAGATATTAAATTATCGTGTGAAAGCGATTTGAAGTCAGGTATTTTAGTTTCTAGTTTGGAGAAAAATGTGCTCTGATCTGAGAATAAGCCTTACAATCTAGTAAGAAATGGTTTTCATCTTCAATTTTGTTACCTGAACAAAAGTAGCATATCCTTTCATCGCGAGGGATTTTTTCGTATCTGCCTGTTCCAATTCTAAGTTGATGACTACTTATTCTAAATCTAATCAATGCTTTTCTAGAAGAGTTTTCTCTTGTTATGCAAAATGTTGGGGGAAGGTAAACAGGTTGTCTTCAGGTGGATGTGAGAGTGTTGAACTGATCCAGTGGCGTTGGTCGCATAACAAGACAGTTGAGAGGCAAGAAACGGCAAACTTCGTGTATCACGTGACCAATTATCTCCTTTACTTCAGTATTTTTTTCTCTCTATCGTCCACGAGAATTATTTTCGACGCTTTTCATTGGTCGTGTTGAAATTTGAGAAACTGCTAACATGATTCTATTATATTTGAAAACCGAAAAACATATAAACCTGACATAACCAGGTATAGATAGAACAAAACCAGAGCAAAGTATTTCATCAACTTTGCGGTACTGAAAAGCGACCACCGTCTGTAATTCAATACCTGGAGAATATTGTATACCAAAGTCTTTCAAAATAGTGCCCTTCCTCCGGATTTGCATGATCGTCAACAAAGGAGATGGCTTTCCTATAGAAATCAATTGGATGCCTTTGGATCATTTCTCGAGTTGCAGCGATACATGCTTTGAGGCAATAGGCATAGTTCTCTGGGTGTGGAGAGTCAAACAGCTCTTGAATAAATTCTCCAAATGTGAAATTAGCAGGGCGCATATGTCCGCTGATTTTCTCCATAAGCCATTTGCTCCTGTGATTTATTAACCCCCAGTTGTCGTCCATTCCACGCGGTTTACAAGGAATATTATTTCTCGCTTTATTAAGAATTTCATTTAAAGTTTTAAAGCAATACTCAGAGGGCCCTTCGCCCTGTATGAAAACGGTGATGTCAGGCAACTTTTCATAGTATTTTATAATGTGGTAGAGGTAAGTGTGACTCTCTCTTCCAACATTTAGTAATTTTTCCCAAGCGTTCACTTGTAAAGGTGGAGGGCGCAATTCATTTCCCTTATGTTATACATGGCTGTGATTGGCTATCGGAGCAAGCCAAGTGAGTTTTTCGTTGTAGTGCGTGACTAAAATTTCATAGTCCATCAAACTCTTTCTTAAAACTCGATCGGTATTTCTCCTAGAATTAACCAGCTTTGGGTAAAAGTAGGTTACTTCCTGGATTCCTTTTAACAGCTTGTCTATGACTTCCACTCCCTGCATGAACGAGTGGTCCTGATTTGAAACCTCGTACTGCCAGCCGCCGAACCGACCGCGGGAGTAAATGTTCTTGGATTGCAACCAAGGTTGGACGTTTTCAAGAATCATCTCTCTGGCGATGGAAGGAACCGGGTATCCATGATCAAGCCGCCGGTAACACTTTGAAACGATCATTTTTGATGAGCTAACAAATCCGTAGGCGATTAGCGCTTGAATGGTACTTTGAATTAAATGCCGTTTTGTCCACTTTTCAGCGCTAGAGTTATGTTTTGGCTCCGCTATCTCGCACATGAGGGACCACTGTTTACCAGGCTTTGGAACGTGACCCTCTGCGTAACTTGAGAACACTGTCACTCTGTAGAATGGCGAGTCAGAATCAGGGAAATATATCCAGGTCATGTTTGCCAACATCAAAGGTGGTTGACCTGTTAGTCCAATTCCTATCACGTGTGTACGCGAATAAACCAACCGAGATGCTAGTTTTCTCATGTCCTGTAAATATCCATCTCCTCCTTTTATCATATCAATAACCAACAAGTCGAGTGGTGCAGTTGATATCAGTGAAGCGAACTTCATTTTATGAATGGAGGTATTGCCTTCAGTTCCCAACTTAACAGTGACAGTCATTGAGTTAATATCTATGTCAGTCACCGTGTGATTGTACCTAAACCACTTACGGGGAAGTCTATGAGCAACTGCCTGCCATATGCCCCCTGTTCCATTGTACCTTGGAAAGCGGAAAACGTTATTTGGTCCCCACCCAAAGCCTCTTGTGGAAGTTCCATCGACGTGCTCTGCGATCTTTTGCTTGATTTTAGCAATATCTGGAACAGCAACTCGCTCATTCACCCAGTCAGAGTTCATTTCTGTGGTATTCACGGTCCAAACTTTCCTGTTGTACTTTCTCATGAAAACCTCACAGAGACCGATACCAAAGTTGCGTAGAAGCCACTGGTCAAAATTTGCGGGTTTTTCTTTCACTGGATGTTTAGCGACTTCTTCGAGGCCTGCTAGGATTTTCTGTTGGTCCACTTTGTCCATCACCACGATATAATTCTACACCGGGTACGGAATAAATCTGCGTTTGTCGTCGGATCCCCTCATGAATGTATACGCCCCTCTTTGTTTCCAATTCCATTCCTTAACAACACTGTCAAGGGTGGCGTCAAAATACTCGTAATGTGAAAATACTACATGACCCCCCATATCCCAGAGGAAACCTTCTTCATCTCGCTCAGAAGACGCGAGTCCCCCCGGCTTTTCACTTTGTTCCAGGATGATCACTGATATGTTTGGAAACTCCTCTTTTGATTCATATAGACGTTGAGCGGCTCCTAAAGCTGTTGGGCCTGAACCGATAATGATGATAGGGAATTTACTGCTACTATACGTTTTTTCTTCACGCCGGAACCCAACTCGATCTGTAAGTATAATTTAAAAGGGGAAGTAAGCCGGTTATCACCATTTGAGCTTTTAATTGACGGTCTTTTTGAAGACCACAGATTATAGATGTCTTATTTGCAAACGGATCGCTTAAAGGGGCTGGGTCAAAGTATTTTCATTTCTTTTTTATTTCCCCACTTTGGTTGAACAGAAGCTATTAACAAATTGATGACAGAGTACCCTTTAATTTTATGGTAGTAACAAAAAACTGCCACATGATGAAATTATGAATAAGTTCCTAAGCGCTCGCTGTCTTAAAGGGTATCTCAGTGCAAGCCGTGTAAATCTTTAGTTTTGCTCGTCTGTGACCTTTTTTACTTTTATCTATTTCTCTTGTTTTTTTTTGTGAAACAAATGAATTCCGGCTCTGAGATAAAAATAAGCAAAGGACCAGCTGCCTGAAAAAGGCAGAAATTCTTACTGATGACACTGTGTTGTCATGGTAATGGCTGTATCTAAGTTTATAGGGCGCACAAAGTGTAAAGTTGAAGGGTGCTGTTAAAGAAAAAGAGAACAGAGAAGACTAAACGAATTTTAATAACAGCTATAAAAACCCGTGAGTACGATTGAAAAGGATTGACGGTTCACCGAACTGAATTTCTATGCTCTACACTCGGGCTCGTTATAGTAAGAAAAATGAACATGACTCAGTATGATATGAGAACACTGAAGCATTTTTTCGGCCTTCGTAACCAAAATTCATGTAAAACTGGCCCGCAGTCGAAACTCTACAAGGCAGAACACTGAACTAGTTAGTTCACAAGCATCTGAGAAAACATTTTCACTGCAACGAGAATAGTAAAACCAAGAGAGGATAAAGGGGCTAAGAGAATTAATCCCCCATATAGGCCTCTGAGGTCTGTTGTTTCCAAGAGGGTTGAATGAAAACTGATACGTTCCAAAAATAACTTTAGAGGGCTGTCACTTTAGAGTGATTACGATGCGGGTAGAGGGCCTACATGGGGGGGATTAATTCTCTTAGCGCTTTTATCTTCTCTTTTTAAAACTGAAGGCCTTTTGGTAATGTTCAAGATTGAGCTTCCTCGATCCAAGGTATTTTCGCTCTGACCTCTCGCATAGTAATTTAAACTGAAAATAACCACCCAAAATTTTTCTTATTTACTAAAAGTATTTGCCAACAAGAGGTCGGGGTCACAAGATGAGACAAAGGTGTGAGTATATTCCAAAATTTGCTATAAGCAGTCTTCAATTATATTAAGTGCAGGCTCGCCTCTCCTCCGTTTAGGGATATTTGTATTCAGCATTTTGCAGTAATGTTTTTTTTTTTCTTTTTAAAGTAGATATTGAGTTGCTTATTTCTCGTTTTTACCTTTAGGACATTGATTGCCTTGAGGGCGCCATAGAAATATTATAATAACAGGTTCACGAATTAAATCAACATAGGATTATACAGTACGAGGCGATGTCGCACGAACGGCGAATTTATTCTTCTGTTCTTTCCCTTTTTGACTGAATAAGCCGGTGACTGAATATATAAGCCGGCAACTTTGCTTGAGAATTATCTGATCTGATACCGCAACAGCGTTGATGTCAAACTTACCAAGGTTGTATGGTTGCCCGTTGTCATTCTGTGTCTATTTTCCAAAGTAATAAAAAAGGAAAAAGTAACAAAAAAGTCCTAGGACTGCAATTACACAAATTACGGTTCTCAAGTTCATTTTAGAAGACAGTGACCCAGAAGCTGGTGGCTGTAGTGTTGTTGGTGTGGACAAACAGGTTTAATGGCAAATACATTCAATGGCTCTGGTCGTATTAGAGAACACTTAATAGTCAATAGAAAGATACAGAATCACGTTTACTGCAAACGGCAAAAGTCAATTTCTACCACGTGACCACTTTTTTCTTTTACTTATCTACACGAAAATAATTGGTTTCTTGCCTCTTTCATCCATAAGAATTATTTTGGACACTTTTAATCTTCTCATTTCCAAATTTGAGAAATTAACCACTTGAATATCATTTGTTGTATAAAACGTGGTTCTAAATCTCTCTAAAAACAAAATAGACAAACGAAAAACGCTAAATTGTATCATGTGACCATGTCTTTAATTTGTCTTTGTACTTTTATCTACAAAAAATAAATACTTTCAAGCCAGCTTTATCCATAACAATTATTTTCGACACTTTATGTGCTCTTACTAAATTGAAATTTCACGTCCTGTGGCGAGAAATTAATTAAACTTTTTGCTAACTTTCTGGGATTTGTCTAGTTTCTTTTGGTGGCCAATCAGAAGTTTAGAATTCAAATGCCTCTGGAACTGGTTTGGTAAGAGTAAGAGTGTTTAGAAGATCTTCCGCAGTTCTTGTAACAATCCATAACCAGCTGACCAGGCTTGTTGCGCGTCGGGGTGCGTAGGCTAACGGATTGGCAGACTGTTTTGAAAATTGCGATTGCGGATTCATCCATGCTATGGGTCCGCATTTTGGCCTTTCCCTGTTATAAAGTTCGTTTCGTTCAATGTTCGTCAGAAAAGTGCCTAGTACAAAAAATTGTACATAGTTCAGATAGTCACAAAGAAATGTGGAACCTCATGACAACTCAATAGCATTTACGACATTTACTACTGTAGGCTACGATGTATTGGTAGCCTAACTGAAAGGCGCAACGCCAATTTTGCTTTTAAGTGCTACTAGATGAAATGTAACGTATGGGAGTACCCACAGCACTCGCCGGTTTGCCGTGGAACTATAAAAAACATAAGAAATGCTCTCATTAATCGTGAAGCATTTACATAATTACATTTTTGTCTCTTAGCAAAAAATACATTCTCGGCAGCCCCAAATTGACACATTTGCCTCCACACAGGAAATACGTTTGTTGCTTATTTTATCTCTAAGATCCGCCCGAATCCAGAAGTCGCCCTGAAATATGTAACACACCACAACAAAGGATAGTAAATATTTGCTCTCAACTACAAAAATGCAACTGAGAAGTCATTACTATTATAACAAACGTTAATCACGGTCATCACGGTTCACTCTCAATGTCATTTAAGTAAAGAACCTGAAGCATGTAGGTGACATTAAAGTGAAGAAGCATTGGAATAGAGCCGTAAAAAGATATAGCTGGAAAATAAAAAAAAATTAAGTGCCCTCGATTTAATATTCTTTAATCTCATCTGATTTCATAGAATGCTGGCACAATTTGATGTCACATGGAAGTAGCCAATGAAAGCTAACCTGTTCCGGGCGTTCAGATAGTTGAGAGTCACTCCTATCTGAGCGCATGAACGGACTGATGGAGAACGGGGAGGGAAGAAATTCCAGGTCTTAAATAAAATATTTTTAATGAATGTTTCCGAAGGAAACAGTTAGTTTTCCTTTTTGAGAATCTCGATGTTTCCTGAGGCAAAGCCAAAGGAAACAAATTGGCCGTTTTCACACTAGAGACGGATAACCCATCTTCAAAGTCCGTCAAAATTGACGGACAAACAAATGGATAAAGTCAGACGGTTTAGTCATCCAAAATTAAAATCGTTCCATTTTCAAAATTATCCAACGGATAATCCGTCTCTTGTGAGAAAACGGCCTTTAAATCGCTTCCAAAGAGGCCACAAAGTAGCCCACGACGAAAATTAAACTTCTAAGTGAACAAATTTATGAAAGTTAATCTCAGCAAAAAAATACGGAATTTGACTCGCTATTATTTTCTAATGTGAGAGTGAATACAGATAACTTGTACTACGCGAACTTACAAGATAATTGTTGAATTACAACTTACACTCATAATCCAAAAAGGGAGCTGGACTTCCGACAATGTGACTTCACGTTGTCTGACGAAGTACACATTCGGTGACAGAGGGCAATTTTGTCCTTCTAGAAAAAGAATTAGTTGATCACAGCGGATGTCTTGCGTACTGAAAAGAGTAATAATAAGAATAATACTGACTGATAAAGCGCCGATATCAATATTGTTATTTTCATCAGCGCTTAAAGATAAAAATATTTCAAAAAAAAATACTAAGACTGCATCGATAAAGTATACATGCATAAAGCGCATAAACCTACCAAAAAGCGTTAAAACAATTCAGTGTCGACACTAAAACTATAAAAATTAACTAGACTACTTAAATCGTAAAAAAACTGCATAAAACCTACTAAAAACGAGATTAAAAAGCACATAAAATCCCAAAAAGCTTTCTGAAACAGAAATGTCTTGAGTGTCTTTTTAAAAGATGCTTCTGAGGGGCTACTCCTAATCGCATAAGGCAATGAATTCCATAGTTGAGGAGCCGGCAGCAGCAGCAAAGATCGATCTCCTAACGTTGTTAAAGTCTTGAATTTCACAGGGTTTAGTAGCAGTCCCTCACAATCGGAGCGTAACTTATATTTACATGCTTCTTTAAGACTACGGGTTCCTGGAGGT